>JBBPOC010000028.1:0-43420 GCA_038091235.1 Tylopilus rubrobrunneus | reverse complement strand
TCGGAGATGAGGAGAGGATAGGAACTGAGTCTTATTCGATATTCGAACTAAAGTACATCTCGGAGTACGTAGGGTTTATATACGTCGGAGCGGAACAGCATTAGTAACGGAGTGCTACGGATGAGTAAGAAGATGAGTAAGTAGGAACGGAGATGAGTAAGACGGAACTGGAGATATACACGAACCGGAGCTGTGCTCCTAAGCGAAGCACAGGTTAACGGAGACAGATGACAGCGGAACTAAACTAAATAGAGAACAAGGAATGGAACGTAATATGTCCTAAGATCAGAAACGAAGTCTTGAGCGAGAACGCTCCGGAGTTAGTGTCGTGATGTCCGGAGTTGAGTCCGGAAGAGCGGAGTTGGACTTGACGGAATTATGGGATATGACAGTCAGAGGTGAACTCCTGAGCAAGAATGCATTGGAGTTTGAGGTGAGGGAACTGGAGATGGTCCCAGAGGGTTGGAGTTAGGATAGTATATGACAGAAATATAGATTAATATTTTATCACCAATGCAATTATAGTGCTATTACAGTGTTTCATGTTCTCATAATTCAAGTTTGTCATGATGTTGTCATGTTGGATAGTATTGTCCAGCATCCCTTTGATTTGCTAATTTGAATGTAATAAAAACAATCAGAACCAGAATGTATTGCTTATGAAAGTATATTTACAGCATCACTAAACTAACTAGATACCATGAATAGGATACATGTTTAGATTGATGTTCTTATGTGACTTGAGTAGCATGTTGAGTTCAATTCCTATTAGCAATATACTATAGGATTAGGAGTCTGAAGAGTTCATCTTGTACATCTTGAAGATTGCATTCTAGTGAAGGAAAAATGCTTCAAGGAACCTAGTATTTAGGAGAATAAACAAGATGCAAGCAGATTGTTTCAACTCAATGACAACCTATGATATGGGAGATAAGTAAGTAGTATTTAACAGAACAACAAAAAGCACATACAGCAGTGAAGACAAATGATAACATGTGGACAGTGGAGGCATTTCAGTGGTTAGTGTCCATGAATTAGTCTGGGGGACAAAGACTGAATATCATTCCACAAATCATACAGTATGTGCCAGTATCACTGGTATTAAACCAATGTACCTGGTGGAGTAATAAGTAAGCAGAATATAAAAATGAATGCATTAAAACCCTTGGAATCAAAGGTAAAACTGTGCCAAGCATATAACCCTGCTGCAAATTCTATTTCAGTACTTTACTAGTACAAAGCAAACTTGAACTATATTAGTTGGTGATTGCCTCAAGGTCATGCAGGTGAAGTGAACTGTTATTGGATTTGCCAAGTGATACATAGAGAAATATGGAAGCTCTTTCAAGTCTCCCCATTTATATACTATCTATGGCATATGTGATTACTTCTATTACATGTGCCTGTTAATGACCATTGATGCCCATTGACATCAGTCATACCACATGTGTTATGCTATGTCACCCAGACCTAGCAAAGACCAAAGAGAGTGCCACTCGATAGTAGGCATGAACAACTATACTGAGGACTTCAACTCAAAGTCTTGGAGAGACTAGGTGCTAAGCAATGTAGATTGTGTAGATCTAGAATGAGGAACTACTACTACAGCAGGGCTCTACTTATAGGTAGAGTAAATGTACATGGGCAAAAGACTAGATATGGGAGGATACTAGAAAAGAAAATGGTGGTTGGTAAGAATGGAACAAAGGAAAACATAATGGAATGATAATGAGTGAGAAACAGAATAATGTGTATATCATATGATCAGGAGAGCCAATGGGAATTGGGAAAAGAAATCATATGATCTGGAACCTATCACAGGTCAAGAAATGAAGTCCATTAGATAAGGAGAAGAGAAAAGGAAACTAGTGTGCATGGTTGACCATATCATTGTAGAAACAACAATCCCTAGTGGGGATGTAAGAAATGGGTATGAGTGTGGGCTTTATGGAAGTGCCCAATAGGCCATAGGATGGTTGTATGGAATGGAAGGGGTAGGACACTGAGAACAATCCAGACTAATCTGGATTGTGGGAAACATGGGGGTGGAAGTTCTGAACAGAAGTCACAAGTGACAAGGTACTAGTATAACAAAGGGAATGAAAAATAATGCAGAATTGCAAACAGGAAGTGATCCTATTGTGGTATACAGTGACCCAACCAGGATAGAAGGAAAGTGAGAGGGAGAAAGACAATCTGGCTGGAGGTTAACCCAGACTAAAAGCAAAAAGTGTTGGACAGTGATGATGCTGACAACAAACAAGGGAATAATCCTGCACATGGGCAGGAGACCTTAACATGCAGTTAGAAAGATGTCTATTCAGTCCTAAGGACAGAGTTCTATAGTCTGGGCATATTCTCGACTGTACAGCCATACATTGGAAATGGTAGTGAAGAAAAACTTCCAGGGCACTTGGTGTCCCTGTGAAGTGTTAGAAAAATACTCTTTAGTGATGTGAAAGGTGCCTAGGGCTGTAACTGGAACAAAGGATAGTTGTAGTAAGGTCAAATGAAAGAGGAATCCACCAATCCAAGTTAATTTGACCATGGTGTAGGAGCTGAGAGCTGCCTATGGTTGTAAAGAGGTATCTGCCCACTTTCTAGGAGCATCTGCAGCATCTTCAAACATGTCCCATTGAGTCTGCTGTCCATCCAAGTGTGGTCTGTCTCCCTTTAGTGTGTATCCATGTTATCTGTTCTATGCCTATGCCATTTGTGCTGACTGGATTCAAACTAACCATTCTTATAACATTCCCAATCCATCTTCATGACACATCTTTAACCTTAATTGGACATCATATGTCTTCACTAGTCACTGGTTGTAGCTTTTACAGTAGTTGGATGGTCTGTGGGTGAATCTTGTTCAATTGTTCTAGACCAAGTGGACTTGTTGGACTCTCAGTATCGAAGAGGTGAGGGTGCCTTGTTGTGTGGGCAATACTTACTGTTTTGGATACACTGTTGTCCTTCCCAATGCTTCACTTAGCCATAGAGGGTCAATATGCTTTTTCGTCACAGCTTTTACTTTCCATTTGATATCTACCTATTCAGGATGATCCCTAGCTAGTATAAAGCTTATGTCATATGTATAATGTGAATCCATCTCCCATTTGGCCTCAATCTGTTCATTTCTCAAGGTTGCTCACTTTTATCATCATTCCATTCATCTTGCTCCATTCCAGACCTTGTTGCAGTCTGGAACCTTGCATTCACTTTCCATTCCATATAATGGATTGAACAGATCACACTGGACCTACTCTGGATCTATTTGTGTTTTACTTTGTCGGTCTTTGCTACCCCTTTCCACTACACACATCCTTCCAAGAACCCCTGGGATGAGTCTTACACTCATACCCACCTTCTCTTATCCTTCAAGTTTGGTTACCTAGGATTCTTACTCTCATACTACTTATTGTTATTACAACTGGAGCCCACCATGAGGGGTTCTAATAGGTTTGTTGAGAAGGTTGCTTAGACCTATCCCAGAGCACTTAGAGATCAATGATTTCTGAGTCCTCACTGACTTTTGCCATCTAGATACCTCTTAATCTGAGTGATTCATTCCAGTTACTCCAGAAAGAGCTCACCATCTCCATTTGTCATCACCCTCCGAGTTAACTGACATATTCTTTACATTCAAAGGACTTGCTCAGTTGACACCAAACCTGTTATGACAGTTTGGAGGATGCTCTGAACTATAAACTGTTTATCTCATCATTTGGAATGTGTATTTTGTTTTGTGAGCATTGATCTCTTGTTGCTTGCCATCTCTTATTTGATGTATTCCTATATTCTCTGCTACTGTTCATTATGTCTGCACTTGTTTCAGGACCTTCTATTGCCCTCTAGAATTCTATTTACATGTTGGACTATCATCCTCCCATTGTTATCACTTGTCCCTCACTGTCTTCAAGAGTTTCCAACTTCCCATACCTCTGTTCTTCCCCCTCTTTCTTGTTTTCTTAGGCCTGAACTTCCTTTGGACCCATCAGACTCAATATTCTTTAGGTCTCTTTCTTCACCAACTTCTCCTGAGTCTCTTTAAGGACAGACTATTCATTCCCTTATATCACTTACCCTTTTGTTAGGACCCTTTAGGACTTGTTCATTTAGGGTCGCTGACTATCATTCAACTGGAGCCCACTATGAGGGACTCTTCAGAGTTGACAAGAAGAATGCTTCAACCTAGCCCACAACATATGGTGCTTGAACAGCTTCATGTGCAGTTCCAGGAACTCAGTCTTTTTGGAGACTCCAATTTCTTGACACTTGTCATACTTGAATAGGAATGCCAGACAGTTTTGGAACATTTCCCTTTATTACAGAATCACCTTCACTAACATTTCTAAGCCATCAGTTGCCTGTCATTCCATCACATTTTCCTGCAGTCTCTGACCAGCTCCATGTGTTTTAGAAGTTAAACCCATCTGATCCCATCTCAGCTCACTTGCAGTTCCAGGAGGATTTTTCCAGTCCTCTCCTTGACAATCATATCTATCTGAATCCAATCCATTGGAAGAATCATCTCCTCTTTTGCCTCTTACACCACTATTGTCACCTTTCTCCTCTCAAGTTTTACCTCTCGATCCACTACCATTTCCATCATGCTTGTTACCTTTCCTAACATCCTTACTACATCCTAGTCTGCTCTGCTCTCCTGCCAAGTCCTCCTTTGATGATCCACTATGCATTGCCAAGGTTCCATCAATGTTCTTGCTATCATCCATGATAGTCTTTCCTTATCTGTTACTATCTAGTACTGTTCCTCTGTTGCTTTGCACCTATGTATTCTTGCTCTCCTTTCATTTTAGTAGTCCTACTACTTATCAACAATCATTCTAACCCTCCTCCTGTTATGGCTAACCAAGGATTTCAGATGCTCCTACAAGGTACCCAAAATGCTTCCAAGTTTGATGATAAGACCCCTGCACAGCTTCCATACTATCTAGAGGACATTGAGTTCCTTGGGGCTGCTGCTGGACTTGTGGACAATGCTAAGATCAAAGCTGCAATCTGCTACATATGTGGACCTCAATGAAGCAGAAGTCTGGGAAACCTTGCTCTCTGCTTCTGCTAATCTCAGGCTGGCAGTATGGGTAACTTTTATCACTGCAGTCAAAAAAAAAGCTCTATCTGGGCTGTGAAGGTACCAATAAGTATTACTTTCAATATCTTGTAGAAAACTATAAGCCTAAGCCTATGTGAAACCAAGAAGACTTGGTAGAGTACCAGAGGAAGTTCATGAAAGTGGCTTTCCATCTTCTCACTGCTCAAAAGCTATCCAAGATGGAGCAGAACTCCCTGTCACTAGCTTTTGATCATAAAGCTGGATCTTCATCTGGATAATTCTTATCCCATTGAGGACATGGTCGCTGCAGCTAAGTTTCTTCTTACTGGCTTTGTTCTTTATTCCTTTTATTCATTGATGCTGGTGCTGCCAGCTTTTTCAACTGGTGGGTGATCTTTTTGTCCTGCAAGGGCACCAGTAGTTGCAGCTCCCACAGCTACTTCATCCAGAATTCCTTCCACAGTGTCTATAGCTCCACTCAGGGCTACTGCCAGTGCACCTGCAATACTAAAGCACAAGATTCATACTCATGTCTGGAATGGTCACTGTGCTTTCTGCGACCAGCCTGGACATTTTATTCCAGAGTGTCCTCATATGCAAGGGTATTTCACTACTGGAAAGGCAGTCCAAGATACTAATGGTCAATTGTATTTGCCTGGTGGCAGATGAATTCCTTGTATAGCAGGTCTCAAATGTCTAAAGGACATATTGGACTATCTTTAGGGGGCACATACCCTTGAGGCTTCTGTTTGCATATCTGTTTTCACTTCTGTCCATGACATTCCTCCACATATGACAGCAGACATTTTATCCTTATTTTATCCTACTGATGCAATTCTTGATATTGAGCCTTTTGCCTTTTTCATGGCAGAAGAAACGTCAGATACACATCACCTGCTTACACTGACCCAGAGTTTCAACCTTACTTTGCCCAGGCATGGCTAATTTTAAGGCCAACAAAGTGGCTAAAGGTGGAAAAGGAAAGAGAGTCCAATTTGATGGCATTGAAGTTCTGTCTTGTTCAGACCTGAGATTAGTGACCATCTCTAAGGAGATATTATCTTTAGAGCTTCAAGAAGCTTTAACATCCTCTAGTGCTCCTGCACCTCCTCCTACCCCACCTGTCATTACTATGAAGTCCCCTGTGCCTGCTTCATTTTCTTTGCAACCTGCTCCTTTTTCTTCAAAACTTGCTAAAACATCCATATTATCAGGCAGTGCTCCTGTCCAAGCTCCAAATGCTAACCCCACTCCTTTTCCTGCTTTTCAAGGGCAGTATAGATATTCCTTCCCACTAAAAGATAAGTCTGCTCTGAAGAGAGTCCTGGATAAGGTGTTGCAAACCAATATACCTATTCCGGATAAAGATCTCTTTGTGGTTGCCCCTGAGTTTTGAAAGCAATTCTGCAAGCTTACAGCTGTCAAACATTTTCCATCAGCTAACTACATACAGGTTAACAAACTGTCCAGAAGAGATTTGGACTTCATTGAACACCAGTGGGGTGACATTGTCTTGCACAAGGACGATGGCCTCATCATTGTGCATCATAGCATGCCTCTCCATAGCATTAACGCAATGGTTAGAGAAACAGACCATACTATATGCTGTGTCCTGGACTGTTATATATGGTCCCAACTCCAACCCTCCAAAACCATTTCTGGTTTTCTCTCCATAAACTCCAATGTAATCTCACTTAGGAGTTTACCTCTGACCTCTGGACTTCCATTACATTACACTTTCATTTCTTCTGTCTCACTTATGTTTTCTCCATTCTCCATTTGTATTAGAACTACTTTTTAATTATCTCTAAACCTGTGTCTTACTTAGAAGCACAGCTCCAGCTATGTCTTTCTCTGTTTCTGTCCTACTCATCTCTATTCCACATTTACCAATCACTTACTAATGTGATGAACTCTGTTAGTAATCCTATGTAACTCTGTAGTATATAAAGTGTAGACTTCATGTACTTAGCTTTAGCTTCATTATTGACTTTGATAAATCCTCCTAACCTCTAATCATCTCTGACCCTTCTATCTCCAACCTTTCTCCTAAATCCAGGACACATGACCTAGTAAGGGGGTAGCACATAAGCTAAACCTGAAGTTCTATCATGTTTGCAACTCTGGAGTTCCAGAGTTCCATCTGGGAGATTGCATGGTCTTAACATGGACTCAAGATCCAAGATTGTAGCCATGCCTAAATAAGTATGGGAAAGTCTCAGACTGCCTGTCTGGTCCAATCATATCATGCACATGTTGTCCACTAACACAACCACAGACACCATGCTTGATGTCCTGGAGAATCTTGAGCTTGACTTTGGAGCTGGAGCACTTTGTCTCCAGGTCCAAGTTATTGCTAAGGCCAATTTTAATCTGCTTCTCAGCTGTCTGTTTCATTGTCTCATGTCTGCCATTACCAACAACTTTCTGGATGATGGTCAAACTGTTACCTTACATGACCCCAACACCAGCAAGAAGTACAAACTCCCTACCCATTTGTGGACTAAAGGATGTCCACAATGTCATCATGGTATTCGTTATCTTTGTATATCTTTTCGTTCCATCATGGGCAGAATATTTGTCTTCAATGCAACTATTCTTAACCCACCAGTCCTCTCTGCTCTGTGATCTACTCACTTTCTGTCATTCCTCCATTATTCTTTTTTAGCCTACAAACCAGTTGCCAAGAAGGTCCAGTCTGTTATTGCTCCTCTGGATGATGAGTATTACAACTGCTGTTACAATCTATGTGAACTGTGGTATTTTTTTCCCCATTTGTCTCTTGTTTTCCTTGACTGGTGATTGGTTACTATGTCATATGATTTCCTCCTCTATTTTTATTTGCTGTCCCAATTGTATGACTTACTCTATTTTTCCTTGTTTACCTCTTGTTTTCCTTTTTTGATCTGGTCCATGTGCCTGTCCTATGTCTATTTAAACTGTCTTGTCATCCTGTATTATTCCCAAGCTAGTCTTTGTGAAATCATATACTAGCCTCATCCCTTGAAACCTTTGAAAGGCTCTTTAGCCTCCTTGACCTCTATAAGACTTTGTTTCGCTTTTGAGGAGATGCTTCTACCTTTCAGAAAACCTCCATCAAAGAGAGACATTTTAAACCTTCCAACTCTCGACAATGAACTTTGTCAAATGCTAGCTCTCATTATACAACCACTATTGGTGATTGTAACAACTGTGGACCCACTTGCAGGTCTCTCTCCTCTTCCTACCTACCCTTTGAAATTATTCCTGATGTTTGTTTCACTTAAGAATGTGCTAATGAAGTGCAATGACTTCACTAGGCATAGGTGCAATGAAGGAATGAGTCTAGTGTAGAAGACTTACCCTAGGTGAGGGACTGAGAGGAATAAACAAGTGAAAGTAGCAATTAAGATATGAAAGCAATTTATTGTCTTTTGGAATAAGTTCCAGTTTATATACCTTTACAGTGTGTTTGTATCTATTATGATTACTATAGGAAAAAGGAAATGTTCTAGAACATGATCAAAGCTTATGTGATAGGACTATCTATATCATTTAATAGCCATATGGACCTTATCTATTATGTCATATGATAAGAGATAGCTGACTCATGTAATGAGTAAAAGGGATAGCATAATGAGATAAGAAAAATAAAAAAATCTAGACCTTTCTTCCAGAAATAGTAGCTTGGTAATAGAATTCCCAAAATAGAATACTACCATTTCAACACTCCTTCTTGCTATTCATTTTGTGAATAGGATAAGATTGATCTTTGTATGGTTTTTTCTTCAAACCTTTGCCATGTGACATTTTTGGTGAAAATGTCTGCAAGCTGTTCATATGTGGAGACATAAAATATCTCCACTATCCCTAGAGCAGCTGCTTCATAAATATAGAGATCTGGGATATCTATATGTTTAGTTCTTCCTTTTTGAGCAGGGTGGGAGGCAAGAAAGATAGTGCCTTGGTTATCACCATTAAGGGGTATAGGATCATGATGAGACATGTTGTATCTGAATTCTCAAAGAGATTATGGATCCATGTGATTTGTTTTGAAGTCTTTGTCATCCTAACAAATTCTTTTTCTGTAGATGAAAGAGAGATTCTCTTCTGGTGTCTTGACAATCATAAAACAAGACCATCAGTCAGAAAGATAGCATAACCAGTTGTAGATCTGTGTGTTTTGATATCACCAGCCCAATTTGTGTTAGAATATGCAATCAGATCAGTATCTGATGCTGTCCCATTGTACTGGATATAAAGATCCTTTGTACCACAAAGGTACTGTACAATATAAAAAGCTCAATTGAGATGCTTCTCACTAGGATTAGTGGAGAATTGGGACATCTTGATCACAGCAAAGGCTATGTCTGGGCATGTACTGAGCATGATGTATAGCAGGAATCCAATAACTAATTGGTAGTATTGGTGACACTTAGGATCAACTTCTTTATTATTTGGTTTGGGATTATATCCTGCAAGAAGTTGGTGTTTGTGTGAAATGGCAATCTCAAAGGTTGAAGCGATTAATAACTTTTTCAACATATTTGCACTGATCAAGTCTCAGGATGTGACATTTGCAATCCTGGATGATTCACATGCCTAGGTATTCTATGGCAAGTCCAAGATCTCTTGATTCCTATCACTTTATGAATGTTTTTTTATTTGAAAGGACAAGTGATTTGTTACTACCCATGAAAAGTGCATCAGCAACATAGACAACAAAAAGAATCAATTCCTTTTCTATGAACTTGATGTATACTCTGGTATTCAAATATGATCTGTTAAATTCTTGTTTAAGGAGGGATTGATGAAGTGCTTTGTTCCATTGTAGTGCTGCTTGTTTAAGTCCATATATTTCCCCAAAGAGGAATGCTGTCTTGATGTCCAGTGCTTCAATCTCCCAATCTTCTAAAGCTGCTAAGACTAGAAGGAGTCAAACAGTTTTAAATCTTGCAACTGGAGAGAAGCTTTCTTCAAAGTCTATTCCAAAGACTTGTGTAAATCCTTTGTGACAAAGCAGGATTTCTTTCTTCCATCACTTTTCATAACATAGACCCATCTCCCTTTGATGGGTGTGTGACCTGGAGGTAAATTCATGAGTTCCCAAATGTTTCTTTCTCTAAGAGATTTGATTTCTTCATTCATGGATATTCTTCATTTCTTTTGTTCATTGAATGGGAATTCAAGTACATCTTTGTACTGAACTGGAGTGCCAACAGCAATGGCAGCTGCAGTCATATGATAGCATATCCAAATACATTTGTTCTAGATCTTCTGTTTTGTTTGTTAGAGGATTTGATGTTTCCAAGGGCCCTTGTTCCTGAGTTTGTAGATCTTTTTCAATTTCCACTAGTGCTTTATTACCATAAGTATTTTCTGATAAAATCCTTGGTTTAAAATCTCTTTTCAATTGTTAAATAGGAAGATTTCTATTTTTTTTGGTTGTTGTGATGATTGAGAAGGTGGTAGAGCTGAATGAGATCTTGCTCTATTAAAAGGTTGTGAAAGAGAAGGATTGTCAGGTGGTGGCAGTGATTGCAAAACCATTGTCACCAGGTGGAACATATGGTGGATTTCCTTGTAGTATGTTAAGTTGTATTTCTACATTCAGATGTTCTTTTCTTCTATCTTTATTATTAGGTGCATCTTGTTGTTTGTCTTCTTTGTATTTCTGGAAGAGGAATACAGGGGCTGTCTGTCAAGCTGTTTTTTGGAACAATGCAGAAAGGTAAATTCATTAAAAGTGGCTATGAAGGATACAAAGACTTGATGTCATTTTTACCAGAATTTCTGTCCCTTTGTTCCTCTCTCATAACCAATAAAGATCAATTTCTTGGCTTTACTAGTAGGTGCTAGTTTATTTGCTCTTTGGTTTTTCAGGATAAAGACATATGCTTTGCTTTCAAAAACCTTGAAGTATGAAACATCAAGCTTTTTCCCAAAGAATATCTTGATAGGAGTTTTCCAATTATGATAATGCATAGATTGGCAATTGTAGATGTGTGATGCCATTTCAATAGCATCTTGTCAGAAGGATTCTAATAGGCATGAGTGCTGTCAAAATTTTTTTTTTTTTTTTCAGGATGGTTCAATTGAACCATTCTGCATGATCATTCTGTTGTGGTGTATGAGATATAGTTTTTTGGTGCTAAACTCCTCAAAACATAAGGAATGCTTGAAAGTTGTTAGACATATACTCTCCTCCTCAATCCAAATGGAAAGAAGCAAGAGACTGTTCAGACTGCTGCTTCATCCACTCAACAAGGCCCTTGAAGTGAGTGTAAACATTAACCTTAGTGTAGATGAAAGCGAGGAGCACAAAAGCAGAGCAGTTGTCAATGAAAGTAAGAAGAATGTAGCAGACATGAACCTGCAATTTGCATGGCATCTCAACCAAGTTAGAGTGAACAAGGCTAAGGCCATGGGAAGAACATGAAGTGAAAGCAGGGAAGGGGTGTTCATGCATCTTTCCAAGAGTGCAGCCTTTACAAGAAAGGCAAGAAAAAGGGACAAAAATCTGAGATATGCCCAAAATGTGCATTTGAGCATGTTATAAGGCATTGGTGGAACAGTGTCCAAAGCATTGGTGCCAGAGTTCATATGAATCTTGTTCTTGCAAGCAGTTGATATTTGAAGTTTCTGAAGTGATCAAAGCAGACTGAAACCAGTAAAGAATATTGCTTAGTGATGAGGCAGATGCCCAAATCACTAAGTGTTCTTGCATGTTCCAAATCTTGGTCTGTTTATTGATGGTAACCTTGTAACCTTCCTTTGTAAGTCTGTTGGTTAAAAGCAAATGATGTACTCTTTAGAAGAATACTAACATCCTGTTAAAACAATAGGAGTAGGTTTGATGCTACCAAAAGGTTGTTGTATAATGATAGTACTGGGACCATGCATCTTAATGGATTTTCCATTGGCAACCTTTGCATATCATTTCTTGTTTCCTAAGTCTAAAAAATCTTCTAAGTATGGAGTGGTGTGATCTATACATCCACTGTCAACAAGCCAGTGGTTTCTATAAAAATCATTCTGTTTGGTCTCAAATCTGACCATATAAGCAAAAAAAGAGAAGTTCTCATTGTAGAGGTCATCTCCATAATTATTATTCCAGTTAGGTATAAAACCATCAGATTTTGTAGCAAAAGAGACAAATGAGCATTTCCACATTTTATCTGCTTTTCTCTGTTGGTCTCCATAGAAGGACTCTACTTTCTTGTCCTTCTTGGGTTTCCATTTTGACTTTTCATTTTTAGTCAAGTGATTTGATTATTGTGGAATGGGTTCATCAGATTTGAGTTTAATCTGTGAACTGAATAGCATATTACAGCTTTCATAGGGAACTGAAGAGGGTCCTGTGATGTTCATTCCTGATTCTTCCATATCCATCTGTGTGGCCTAGTTGAAGGTTATCTCCTAAGACACATCTTGAGGAACATTAAGGGTATGAAAGGTTCCTAGCCAGTGGACAGCTCCTTGCTTCTAGCCTGTTTCAGAAATAGTGAAGGTTCCATCATCATCTCCTTCATTAAGCTCTGTGATGTATGTGAGCCTCTGTTTTTTATTAATAATGCTGGTCATTTTGGCATTGAATAGGTATGTATATTTGTCACCATTAGTGACATTAGCACAACCTTTCCCTTTTCTTTTGTCTTTGTTCACTTTGAAGTGGCCATAAGCAGGTGTAGTGATGTTAGGACCACCTCTTCCTCAACCTTAGTTTCCTTCTTCATAACCATGACCTTGAGAGTTCCCACATCCTCTATAAGGTACACTTTCTCTTGGTACTTTACAATCTCCTCCTTGGTAGGATTATGGAGAGTGGTAACCATAGTTGTTTGAAGGGTGAGGCTGCCACTGTTCTTGTGCCAGCCCTCTTTACATGACATTGGTGCAGTATGTGGAGGATTCTGGTTTGACAGAAGATAGATGAGAAGTAAGTGGCTTCTTGTCATCAAAAAAGGCTTATTGGAGTTGAAATTCAAGGTCAATATGAGGAATGATAGCAGGAACAGTTAGTTCCTAGAAGGTCATTGTTTGGATGGCAGTGGATATCATTGATTGATATGATGAAGGAAGGTTGGCCATAAGGAGCATAGCCTTGAGTTGTTCCTGGAGTTGTTGTTTAGTGGAATCAATATGTTGGCAAAAAGACTAGAGATTTCCAAGAGATGCTCTCACAGTTCTCATTTTTTTGCTTTCCATCAACAGGGTCAATATACTTGCCACAAAAATGGTAGTCAATCATCTGCTTGAAGAGATGATAGATTCTGGCAGCTCTGATAGTGCCATACATGTTCTAGAGCATTAGGAAGAATGCTTGAGCAAGAGATGAATGTGCATTTGTTGCAATGGCAGGTTGGCCAGCAGCAGTAGCAACAACAGGCTATGGGACATAGTCCCAAGTAGCAAGCCTGTGAATATCAGGAGAGGTTGTTATGACCAGGAAGTCCATGATCTTTTGATCCATGATAAGCCATGGTGCTTTATTATTGGCACCTTAGGCATTTAGAGGAAGGTTCCATCTACATACTTCCATCCATTCAACATGAACAGTAGAGTATGAATGTCAACAACCTAATTGGCCCAATCAGCATTCCAGAGAGATATGGAAGGTGATTGTATGTGGAATTATTGATTTTGAAAACTTCATGGAGGATTGTAGCCATTGTTTTATAAGAAAAGTACTTGCTCAAATGAATCAAATGAGACCATAATAGGTATGGAGAAGAATGATAAATTCTCCTGCTGCAATAGGAATAGGTGGTTGCTGCCTTTGGATTTAACCTGCAATCTGGTTTCTTGTTCAAGTTCATTGAGAACCCAGATTTCTATTAAGCCATAAGGCCTCTCAATCCACTTTGAATGGCAGTGAGGTATGTACTAAGCCATATGAATCCACATTTGTGGTTCGCATAGCTTCAAGACTATTAAACTGAAGAGGTTCAAAGTAATGTGGGTTATGCACTGCATCTTTTCCCATGTCAACATGAGGAATAAATGCCTTAGATGTATTTATACAAGCAAGAATATGAGTGCAAGTATTTCCAAGAAAGACCAGACCTATAAATTCCCCAATTGTCTCCTTCATATGCCTCCTGCCAATCAGGAATTGGTGATAAGACAATAATGCTAGATAATGCTAGATAATCACCAGACAGATATGAGAATATTTATTATATACCTTCCTTGAGTGTCTTCATATGAT
The DNA here is from genome assembly GCA_038091235.1 of Tylopilus rubrobrunneus. Taxonomy (NCBI): domain Eukaryota; kingdom Fungi; phylum Basidiomycota; class Agaricomycetes; order Boletales; family Boletaceae; genus Tylopilus; species Tylopilus rubrobrunneus. Next base: position 29,162 of record JBBPOC010000028.1, on the reverse strand, counting down.
TGATGGCTTTATATAATAGTATATAATTATTCATTTATTTGTATGGTAGATTACCAATGAATATCATCTCTTCATAGGTTTCCTGATCAGCAGCTGCCTGCCAGCCTGGCCTGGATGTCTTTAGCATAACAACCTCCTAGGTGACATGGCATAGGCCACTGCCATGGGATTTTTCCCTTGAGATCTCCTATTCCTTGTAGGGCCAGTTTTTGCTGGTATATCTTGTAATAGGATTTCCTATGATTCTTTCTTTGCCTCTCCTCTATCTTGCAGTTCTCTATCTTGTCCTCCATCAGTGTCACATTTGGAAGAAGCAATGGATGCATCATCAGGAATAGGAGTTCTATTATTGACATTAACTATTTCATAGTTATGAGTGAGGTATTGAAGCATGTTAGAGTATTTGATGAAAAAGGGAGTGGCTGCAAGTTTATACATGTTGACTGTGGCATCATACATTTTGGGATCAATGAGAAGGAGTTGGAATGCTCTATGTCCAGAATTGGACTTGTGTTGTGGAATCATATGTGTGATTTCCTGTCAAATTCCTCATTCCACTCATGTATGGTAGGAATCCCATAGTTGATGTCCCATGGGATCTCAACATCATTCAGCTTTATCAAGAAGAGAAAATTCTTTGTTAATGGTGTATAAGGAAAGTGATTTCCCCTCAAGAGTTTATACCCTCAATGAATAAGTGCATTTGGAGTTGAGTTGTAGGTGGCAGAAGGGAATGTCCATCCAGCTGAGCTGTAAATAAAAAATAGCAATTCATCATGATTTGCATGAGCAAAGGTGAATGCAGAATTATATATGCTCATTGTGGCTTCTGGACCAATGCAAACAGGATAGGTAGGGTAGGCAGATTCAAGTGGTTTGAAGAAGTGTTGTTCAGTATGAATAGAATAGGAAGTAATGGAAGTAATACACAGGTTTGGCATCAAGACCAGATATGAATTTATTAAGTGGTTTGAAGATGTCTAGTTCTGGATGAATAGTGTAGAATTGAGAATTGAAGAGCTGAGTTAAATATTGGTTGTGACTGGTGTAGTGACCCCAGAAAAGATCATCCTTGTCTAGGGTATCCACTGGGATCATCAATTGAGTTCCATTCAAGATAAAAGTCACCTGGGAGAAAGGATTTAGATGTTCCTAGGAAAAGAGGTCTGTGTTCTCTATTCCAATCATAAAAACTGAGTGGGAAAGGCCCATAGGGATAGTCTTGATGAAGAGATAAGATACTAGGGATAAGATGAGGTGATGGAGATGAGGACAACCATAAGTTGATAATGGTAGGAGATGAGAGAGTAGGAGAATATTGGATTTCAAAAGGATTTTTGGATCCAGGAACAAGAGGTGAAGGAGGACAAGTGATGGGCAGTGAGAAACCAATAGGTATCTCTATGCATCCTATAGAAATTTCTGGTCCAGCAACTGAATCATTAGGAAAGAGTCCTTTGTAACAATTGTTGTGGTCTTCAATAATATGGTAGGGATCAATAAAGAAAGGAAAAATAAATTTGCAATGGCAGATCTCTCCACTTTCACAAAAATAAAAACAATAAAAACATAGGATTCAAAGGAAGCAAATAGACCTCAAATAAGACAAATAGGGGTAATCCATTCTTGCAGTTGTGCAGCAGAGTAATGGAAGCAATCTGATGGATGTGTACTAACCAGTAATTCACCATAGTGAGAAAGGTACCAAAGGTAACCAAAAGCTGCTCTCAGCTCCTTGCATGTGATGGATGTAATCATTGGTAATGATGCCAGTGGTCTACTTGTCAAGGTGAGGCTCATAACCTAATGAAGTGCAATGACTCCACTAGGCACAGATGCAACAAAGGAATAAGTCTAGTATAGGAGACTTACACTAGGCAAGGGACTGAGAGGAGTGAACAAGTGAAAATAGCAATCAATTTGAAAGTGTGAAAGCAACTTATTGTCTCTGGAAATAAGTCCCAGTTAATACACCTCTATAGTGTGTTTGTCTCTATTGTGATTATTGTAGGAAAAAGGAAATATTCTAGAACATGATTGAAGATCATGTGATAGGACTATCTATATTATTCAATAGCTGTATGGATTTTATCTATGATGTCATATGATAAGAGATAGCTGACTCATGTGATAAGTAAAAGGGATAGCATAATAAGATATGAAAGATAAGAGATTCTAGACCTTTCTTCCAAAAATGGTAGCTTAGTGATAGAATTCCCAAAATAGAATACTACTGTTTCAACATGTGCTGACACCTTAGATCTCGACCTAGCCAAATGGCTGTGACCAGAGGGACTCAAACTTGTCTATTGATTGGTTCATAATCATGAGATGGCTTTTGCTTGAGTTTCTGCTAAGCAAAGCCATCTTAATGAATAATACTTTCCTCTGGTGAAAATTCCAACAGTCCCCCACACTCCATGGATTCTTTGCAACATTCCTATACCTTCCTCGGTGTGGAAAGAAGCAATCCAAATCATTAAGGACTGCTGTAGGAGCTCAACACTCTCTATGGTTGTATAGCCTCTTTTTGCAGCTTTCAAATTCTCATTCATTGTCATCAAGAGTCATATTCATATTCATATCTATCTGTGGTGTAATCCAGCCTGTGTATTCTGCTACCACTGGACTATGGGCTCTGGGACATCTGTGCATGATGGAAATGCTAGACTTAAACCCCTGGTTTGCTGATAAGGTCAGTCCATTCTATCTGTGTCTGGTCTGTGTTATTTGTTCTGTTCTGAGTTCACCAGACTAACTTCTAACATTTCATTTTAATCTGGATATCATGGTTGGTCCTTCTTATTACTTCATTTGGTCATCCCTATCATCATGTAACCATTCACAGTACCATTGCTAGCCTAGACCATTGTGATGAACTTTGTACCTTTTCATGTGGGATTAGCTTTATTTTCTATTGCTTAGACTTCATTAGACATTGTTCCTATACACTTCACAGGAACAAAAGTTATCCTAGAAGGTTTTCTTTCAATGGTTGTGGCTATGTAGTCTCTGGGCTTAAAACCCTCATCTCTGGATGAATAAACATTTTTTTTCCCATGCAAAGGTCACCTGCTCATGTGCAGGTTTATTCTCAGCTGCTTGCTGATGACCCATGTGTTGTCCTTAGTTGTTTCTCTCTAGTTCAGACTTCATCAGGTCTGGACTCTCTGTTTTTTCTTTGCCTTTCTTTCATTATTCTCCCATTGGACCTATGTCTTGACCTAGTCATCTCCTTGCTTACCATCCATGTCAACCTATCTCGCATCTGCTCTGGACCCACTTTAGTCTGGACTGGTGACCTTTCATCCCCCATTACTTCAGATTAGCTCTAGAGCATTCAGAGTAGCATTACCCACCCTTTTCATATCGTATGATCCATAGGACACTTCCATACTCATACCTCTTTCTTGTATCCTCACTTAGGATTGCTGTTTCTACACTGTCCTGTGTGACCTCCAATCTTCTAGCCCACTGATCACCCATTAGTCTGCTGCTCTCATTCCAATTTGAACACTTACCTTGTGTGACTTGACAGTGTTTTCCATTGTCCTCTTCAAACTTGTTCCCACTGTCTCTGTTTTCTTCACTAATGCTGCCATTTCTGCCTCCTTTGTTGCCATTGCCTCCTCTGCTGCCTTCTTTACTGCCACTTCCTACTTCTTTCTTGCCTTGTATGCCACAGTCCATTCCATGCACTTTTCTCACACAATTGAATAGTTGTACAAGTTTCTGTATTGAATTCGGTGGAAAGGCCAAGCTGGGTACACTTTGACACTGTGGTTGTAAACTCCCCTTGTCTGTCAGTCAATACATCATTGCATGTGTTCTGTTAGCCATATACCACCTTCCACTTCTAATCTGCTATTCATGTGACCTGGTCCTCCCCCAGGTGCTCATTGTTGTCGGGCATAACCTTGAGTCAGACCTTGAGGTGCCCAGCAACTTCCTTGAATGCAGTGTGTGTAGCCTGCTCCTTCTCTGCATCCAGGTCAGGACTAGTGATGGTGAGGAGCTTGCTGAGTTGGTTGGACATTGATGCATTTAGAGAGTAAAGAGGGAGTATGGAGGAGAAAGAAAATAGTTCTGTCCTTTATGCTTTGTGGTTCAAACTCTGCATTGTCTTGGCTGTCATAGTGGACCCTGTCAACAAACTGTATCATGTTTCCACTCTGATCACATGACTGACTGGGGACTTTGCCCTGTGGATGTAAAAAACTAACATTTCCTATGGTTGTAGGATTGCTCCATTTCATTCATGCTGCCCTGTTCTTTGTCCATTATTGTCCAACAGTCCACTCCTACAGGAAATGTTCAGAATGTCCTGTTCTTAGTCTGCAAGAGTTCTTGTTGCACCAGAACATCATCAAAGGTTTGTTCTTACTTTATTTGTTGACTTTGAATGTTTGGTATAGCTTCACATGAACTTTGACATGATGGGACATTAGCTACTTAGCTTCCACATGATCCTGTTATATGAATTTCATATTTTAGCTGTTATGACAGTCTGGAGAATGCTCTAGACTATAAACTATTTATCTTATCATTTGGAATGTATCTTTTGCCCTGTAAGCATTGATTCCTCATCACTCATCATCACTATCTACAGGTGGGTCATGAGACTATCTGAGTTAATGCCTTGCAAGCTAGGAGGCCCACCTTGCACAGCCAAGTCCTGCCAACAAAATGATGAACCAGATCAAACAAGCAGTTGTGGTCTTGGCTGTGCAGCATAACTACATCAAATATTTATATTAATCATAACATTTAAAATACTATCATCAATACTTAAACATTCTAGCTGGCATTACATTGATCCTATTGAATTTCAAATTACTGATGATGGCACTTGGATGCACAGGAGGCAGCACAGGTCATGAGCATCATGTCTTAGTATGATTAATTCTGCCATTGTTGCTCTCTAATGAGAAGCAGCAATGGTCAAATATCCTCAATCAAATTGTTGGACATGATGGCCTCATTAATTTTTGCTTTCAATTGTGATTCCAATCTGACAGACATGCATGCACAAGTCAAAATCTCTGCTAACAAGAGCTTGAAGCAGCTTGGAAGAATGATTAGTGCTCCAGTCTTAAAAATGCAAGCATTGGTGTCAATATTGCTTAAGGTGTTTATAGATCCAAACAAGATGACCAACATGCTGTTGGTGTTGCTCAATGTGGAATTGCTAAGAATTCAAGAAAATTTATCTTATACCCACTGAACTTCATACCCATCATACCCATATTATGCATGTCAACCATGTCCCAAAGATGTGTGACTTAACTTGGTGAGATGTGCTTCCTGCATTTGGTCTCTGGTTTGCTGAATGTTCAAGGGGTTTGTGGAGGGACCTTTAGTATTAATTGAAAGAATGCTACTCAAGGTCTGAATGAGGTTTTTTCTGGACTGGGCATGGATTTTTTTTTTGGTCTCCATTTCTGTCCTTTTTGGAGTGCTTTACCCTATGCAGGACATACTAGGCTAGGTACATACATGTCCCTCATCCACTCAAATGCCCTGGAAGCAGGCTGGAGCCCACCCCAGTCCCAGTGTTGCTACACCAGTTTTAGACAAGCCAGATTGTGAATCAGCAATACCCTGAGTGAGACATCACAGGGGGGTAACTGTCTGACGCATGCTAAAGATATCATGTACTTGAACTGCCCCAGAGGGCAGTTGGGTAAGATTAGGAAAGGGGTGTGGAATGAATGAAATGGGGATCTAGGAGTGGGGAGGCGTCAGCTGGGGATGTGTAATTATCACTACTTGATCAAATGAGACTAAAACATGGCTGTTCTCCCTCCAAGCCTGTCCCATCCAACAGGTGCCCCTTGGCTACCCTCGCAGGCAACCCTTCCATCTTTAATGAGCATGAGAGAAATAAATAAAAGGAAAAAAGAAATGGTGGGGAAGGATAGTGGTTAGAAATGACCTTAGGCTAATGTGGTGGGTGTTTCCAGTGGGGGAACCCATGGGAAGCAATCTGGGTGGAGGCACCCACCTCTGATGGTGATCATATTGGTGAAGACCCTGTTGCTGGCTGTTAGAGCCATGTGGAGGTCCCCATTGGAGTTAATGCCCAAGAAGGCTTTGCAGTGGGTGTCTTTTTCCTCTGGATAGAGGACCATCAGGGCTTGCTGGACATCCTCGGGGAGGTTATGGGATCTGAGAGGGCGCATGCCAGAGTTGATGGCATGCAGAAAGGGAGGAAGGTCATGATGGTCCAAAATCAGCTGGAGCCATCCAAAGTCTAGAGGGTGTGCAGTATGGGACTCTGTGAAGTGTAGGGAGGATGCAATGGGGGAGGGGGGGTCACCTGAGACAGGCAGCACAACACGGATGGTGCATGAGGAGCTGGGCAGGTCTAGAACACCTTCGAGAAGAGAGTAAAGATGGCTTAGCTTTTCATGGAGGGAAGACATCTTGGACCACAGTTGGGCCACTTCTGCAGAGGGTGGGGTGGTTGGAGCTTGGAGGGTTTTCCCACACCCAGGCATGGGCATGGAAGGAGGTGCAGCAGCCCTGGGGGGGCCTTTGGAGTTAGGAGAGTGCAGCCAAGCCTGAGCTTGGAAATGCAGAAGCATATTGTTTTGATAGATGCGCATGAAGGAGGGGAGGACCCACCTCATGTCGACATCAAGGGCCACAGGGTTGAGATGCACCTTGAATGAGTGGAAGAGTGTGACCACCCATTGAAGTGCCTTGCTCGCATCCTTCAAGCAAACAATGGGAATGGTTGGTACTGGGAAGGATTTTCCAATGCTGGAACCTGCCTTAGTGGTCCAGGTCCAGAAGAAGGGGTTGGTGTGAAAGTGGTGGAGTATGTTGGCTGGAAGGTGGGGGGGGAGTACTTGGTCCTAAACATCCCTTTTGGGAACACATGGAATCTCCTCCCCACATCAGACAGATATAAGGAACATGGTGTGGTGATGGAGCATGTATGCTTTGGAGGAGGTAGTGTGTTTCCACAGGGGGATGGTGGTGGTGTGGAGTCAAGAGGCATTTCATGGATCATTTGAAGGGTCCCCTGCCCTGTATAATTACCAACATATTGTAGCAGTCTATGCAAAATCATCTGTGATGGATTTATGTGACTTCTTGTCTTTTTGCTGTTAAGACTATGTAGGTCCTCCAGGCTTAACTCTGGAACTTCAAAGTTGCAGGTGGACTTGGAATGTCAGGTTCAGCTTATGTGCTGCCCTCTTTTTAGGTCACATATTTCAGATTTAGAGTAAGAGAGAATCAAAGGATTAGAGAGATCATTGGAGATGATCAGAACTGAGATTAGGAAGATTAATCTTAGTTGGTAATAAAGCTAAGCTAAGTATAAGAATGTACAATTTATATACTATGGAGTTTGCATAGGATTAGTAATGGATTGTTATGCTATGTCACTTAGACCTAGTGAAGACAAAGAAGTAGTGGGCACAAATGACTACTCAAGACTTAATCCTAAGCCTTGGATAAGACTAAGCCTAAGCAACATTGAATTGCATAGATCTAGAATAAGGAACACTAATACAGCCTGAGTGGAGGTCTACTTATATGTAGGGTCTAAGAAAAGAAGTGATGATGAGAAAGAATGTGTAAGCATGGAACAAAGAAGAGCATAATGGAACAATGACATCATATGACACATGAGCAAAAGCATAAAGGCAGGCCAAGTAAGCAATAACATCATAGGGACATGTGTCATACGATCTGGAGAGCCAATAAGAATTGGCAAAGAATATCATATAACTCTAGGACCTATCACAGGTCAAGGAATGAAGTCCAATGACAAATAAGTCAAGAAAAGGAACAAATGCCCATGGGGATCCATATCCTAACATGGATGAGTAAGAAATTAGTAAGACATGAAAGAGATTACAGAGTAGAGCTAATACAAGAAAGAAACAAAGAGAAATATAAGTAAGACAGAAATACAAAAAGGGTTATGTAACAAATGTCTGGAGGTCAGAGGTGAACTCCTAAGTGAGAAAGTATTGGAGTTCATGGTGAAAGGTCCAGAGGAGCAGAATTAGGAATGGCACATGACATTTGCTCATGATATTTGGGATCATAGACCACATAGTAGTAGTACAAAGTAGGCATGTATAAGAGGAATAGGCATAGTATGAAATAATAGATCAATGAGACAATAGCCATTCAAACTGAAAGGAAGGTAGTGAGTCTTTTGTCCCAATCCTCCCTCTCTCCTATGGGCTTGTTACTGGGTGCAGCTTCAATACAATATCTGAAAAGAATGTTTATATATTTTCAATGACTTTTGCCACACCTTGCATCTTGTAGTACTGCCTGGGTTCATAAGATGAATGCTAAGGTACCTATACTCAATGGGTGCATAAATCAGCTTCATAAATGGTTGAGTTGGTACTGAAAGAATCAAAAATAGAACCTACCCATACACAGATTGTAGCTGCTATTCCAAGGCTGGTCTCTATAATTGGACTGCCAGACTTGTTGAGGCAATCAGGATGCAGCAGTATGTTGTAAGCAACATTCCTCTGAAGACATAGTTGCCAAATGGTATCTATAAACATAATAAAGTAAAGAATGGATAGCAAGTTAAAAAAGAACATACATCAATGTCATAAATGAGGCTAGTCTCATTTCTTACCATTCCATGGACAACTCCATACCCACACCATGGAAATACTCTGTAATACACATCTCCAACTGATTTAAGTTAAGAAAAATATTATTAAAATGAGAAAGCAGGAATAAAATTTGCCCATTGGCTTCAAATGGGCAACTGACAATCCTCCAACCCTTTAATATATCTGAAATCCAGGATTGGCCTCTGACAAAGGTGCATCACACACATGAAGCCAAGTCCTATTTGCTTGTAACTCCAGAGTTCCAGAGTTAAGCCTCAGAACTGAACTCAGTTGTATGCTCTTAACACAAAGTAAACATCAGGCCTGGTATAATCAAGGATTTTTAGCCCACCTGAACATGATAAAGAATATTGGATATCAGTTACTATCATTCAGCAATAGAACCTACTGGCCAAGTCTATTGTTTAGTGTCAAACCTGCTAGAATGCCTTCAAGTTGAGAGGTTTAAGTGTTGATATGATGGTATGGGAATAATAACTAACTGGTTTAAACCTAGGATCTGAAAGACAAAAATTATTGTAAAAGTGTTGCAGGACCAAGATCCTTTTGAGGTTCAACTCTTGTCTTTGTCTGTCATGATGAAAGAATAGCCTAAGATTGCTGCCAGCAAGCAAAACCTAAGCTGGTAGCAAGGCCCACAACTTGCAAGATGGTGTAACCTTTTTCAGCTGGTGCTTGTAGCCATATTTCCCAATTCTGAATCCAATGCATATCTGTTTCTTGTCAATATTGTCCTGGTGTTGATAGATCATAATGTAGTGTATTGGTCAACAAATGTTGCTAGTTCTTCAATCACCTAACATACATACCTTGCCTTGCCTTCTTACACTACCTTTGCTAACAAAGTATCTTCAGTGACTTTGATGGCATTTTGCATATCCTTCAAAGCCTATAAGTGGTCTTCTCATCACAAGGAGTGTTTTGTGCTTGAAAAATATGTAGACATTCTTGATCCTATTCCTAAATGCTAGACCACCTTTGCTTTCTAGGAAATAATAAGTGATTGGACTCAAGATGTGATTATCATTGGCTGAAGTCTTCCACAAGTAAACCTTGTCTATTATACAAGACTAATTAGCCACTACCAACCATACAAGAACAGGACAATTGTTTGCATTTTTTTCCTATGCATCAAGTATTTTGTTAAGAACATGCAATCCTCTGGGATGAACTCCTGAACTCCAAGCTTTGTTTCAGACATAATGAGATGTTGAGTTTATCTTATGTGGTGCACCCTTGCTAGGTCAAATGTCCTGGATTTTAGAACAAAGGTTTGAAGTGTGAAGATAAAAGAGTTGGAGATTAGGAGAATCAATCTAAGTCAATAACAAAGCTAAGCTAGATACAAGAATGTCTATATTGTATATACTATGGAGTTTGCCTAGGATTTCTAATAGAGTGAAATGGATGAGTGAGAAATTACTAGGATGGAGAATAAATAAAACAGATGTTGGAGATGTACATAAAGCCAGAGCTGTGCTCCTAGGCAAGACACAGGTTGAGAGGAGATTATGAAACAGAGCTAATACAAATGGGAGGCAGAGCAAAACATAAGTAAGACAGAAAGTATGAAAGCATAATGTTGCTCTCTATAGTTGTAGAACACATTTTTACAACTTTTCAAATTGTCTTCCATTGTCTATCAATTCTTATGTCCAGTCCCATATCAGTCTAAAGTATGATCCAGGTCAGTTTTGTTTGATCTGTGTTATTCATTATGGTCCAGGTTTGCCAGACTAGCTTTTAATATCTTGTTTTAATCCAGATATTGTGGTTAGTCTTTCTTATTTACATTTGCAGCACCATTACTAGTCTAGACCTTCATTTGTTGGATTTTATATCTTTTCATGTGGACCTCAGATTATTTTCCATCATTTAGAACTTCATTACATATTGTTTTCATACACTTCACAGGAACAAGAGTCACCTTTGAAGTTTTTTTTTCATATTTCCAATAATTGTGGCTGTGTAGTCTCCAAACTTAAAATCCTCATCTTTGGATGAATAGACTTTTTTTTTCCCATGTAAAAATCACCTATTTGTATGCAGGTTTATTCTCAGTTGCTTGTTGTTGACCCATGTGTTATCCTCTATCTTGCTCTAGTTTGGACTTCATTAGTTTTGGACTTTCTCTTTCTGATCCTCCCATTTCTCTTTATTGTCACCTCACTTGTTATCTACATCTTCAACCCTTATATTCTCATTTGTCTTATTGCCACACCCACTTGTCATCCATGTCTATCTATGTTACATTCACTTTAGACCTGTTTAATCTGAACCACTTTCCACTCTATTCTCACTTCAGATTGACCCTAGAGTGGCTGGAGTAGCATTCAAGTTGCATTAACCTTCTTCCAGTAGTGATACACAGAAGTGTGTTCTGCCATTTTCCCACTTTATTTTATTTACAATGTAACAGTGGTCTGGGAATTGGAGGCAAAGTCCTAAGCCAGAAAGCTTCAAAGTTCATGCTTAAAAAGTCTGGAGTTGGTCCAAAGGTCAAAGTTGATATGGTACAAATATATTTTCTTTGAACACTTCTATTGTAGGCAAATTTGTTGTGTGAATCACCACTGGTATCACAAACTCAAAGAGCCCAGAATAAGGTCCTGGTGGCATAGTGCTAGCAATGAGGGTAGCAAAAGAAGCAATGGCTTGCATCCAATTATTCCACTACCTTATATCATGTGAGCTAGTATGGGTGACTAACAATAATCATGGTATCCAAAAGCTGAACTCAAAATCATGATGAACTACATGCTTCAGTTTCTCTTGATGACCTTCTTCAAAGAAAGGCTTTATAACCATGAAGGGTGATAAAAAGTAAGAAGTCTTAGCCAAAGCATGCTGATTGAAAACAACTTTCCACAGCAGCTCCCAGCTTGAACTTACCATCACCCCCTAACAAGGAATGGAGCTGGACAAGAACCAGTGCTGTGTTTCTAAGTAAAGCATAGGTTATTAAAGATAAATGATAGCAAGACTAACTAAATACAGAACAAAGAAAATATGTCTGAAGGTTTTGTTATGCTATGCTACTTGACAATGGGCATGAACAACTATACTCAAGACTTAATCCTAAGCCTTGGAGAGACTAAACCTAAGCAATCTTGAATTGCATTGATCTAGAATGAGAAACTAATACTATAGCGGAGCTCTACTTATAGTAGAGTAAATGTGTACAGACCAAGAAAATACCAAGAAAGGAGATGAGTGCACATAAGCATAGAATGGAAAAGAACATAATAGAACAAAAGAGAGAATAACACATCATCATATGATCTGGAGAGCCAATAAGAAGTGGTGAAGAAATTGTATAACTCTAGGACCTATCACAGATCAAGGAATGAAGTCCAATGATGAACAATGAAGAGGAAAGGAAACAAATGCCCACAGTAACCTATATCATAACAGGTTTGTCTGAGTAAGAATGCTATTACAATTTATGGAAACCATAGTACTTTTTTTCCTCTATTGTTCATTATTCCTTGACCAGTAATTAATTTCTTATATTATATGATTTCTATTTTCATTTCCATTCACCCTCCTGATCATATGACTATGCCTTATTTTCCCTTGCTTACCCTGACTTCCTTTCTTGACTTGGTTTGTATGCAATCACTGTACCTATTTAGAGCATCATTACTACCTTGTATCTCCTTAAGCTAATTTTTGTAGAATACTATGTTAGCCATTTTGAAACTTCCTTGACTCCAAGAAACCCTTGGACTTTGGACTTCATCTTGCATTAAAGGGGATGCTTCTTATCTGTGGAAAACCTTTATCCAAAAAAAAACACTTTGATTAACAGAGATGACTCTTTGTTGACCAACAAAACTAACTGCTATGTAATAATCACCAAATGTTGATTGTAACAAATGCTCTAGAGTTGGACTTGAGTCCTAGTGTTGCTATGGCTTCGCTATTTATTAGCTAACCATGGCTTTCTGTGACTATGACTCAACTCAGCTGTTTATATTAGCATAGCCACTATGATACAGCTTGGATTCAGCTTAGCTATGCAAGCCAATCAGCTTAGGCCAATTCCTTAGATTACATCATCAGTAACATCTCATGCTCACCAAAAGTAAAGATCATCTTGGGTTTGTGCATGCTGTGCTTGTGAGGCAGGTGAGGAGCTAATGGATTTTCTGGAATATCCTGGCCAAGGAATGTATGACCAGTATAAGCTATTTGGCTGGACTTTTTTTTATCTTCTAAAATATGATCAAGTTTTTCCAGCTGAATGATCCTATCACCTTTTCCAACTTTTGCACAAATAGGCCATGCATTGGTTATGACCAGCAGTTCTGAAGTTGAGTGCAGTTTATTCAATGCATTGTTGTTAGGACCACCACTGGCAAGAATCTTTCCAGTAGCCTTAGCATCACTAGCTTTACACTTTAACCTTGAGTTCTTTTTCTTTGGGCTGCTTAGTAGAATTGAAGCCTGCAGAAGGACAAAAAGCCATTACAATGGGACTGAGATAATGGTAGCAAAAAAGCAGATGAGTTGGACATATTAAACTTAAAATTTAGCTTTTGCCAGTAACTTTGCCTGCTAGAATACATCAAACACTATATGATTACAACCAGTGAAGATACTATATTACACTCAAGATATAGGTATACTATGCAATAAACAACAATGTACTACTGAATTAGGTTGTTTGGCTTATTTTAAGAGCTCCATTGTGTGCACCAGGCCAACATACAATTGCTTTCTCATTGGACAGCCTTCATCTTCCTAAAGGACTGAATATAGCTCTTCTGCAATTTTCTCCAACATGAACTTGACCTTGACATATTCACTAGGTGGCTCAAAGGGAAGGAAAGTAAGAGCTTTGTCAAAAATCACTAACAAGATACAAAAATCTTTTTTGATGGTTTCAGAAGGTAGGTATGTATTCATTAACAGGAGACAAGAAATGAGTTGCAATGAAATCATACCATTCATGTGCTAATAGCAGAAGATAGTAGGAAGAGAACTCATTGTTCAGGTGTGATACCCTGATCATAGAGCAGGGGGGCTGAAGAAATAGACCTTTTCCATCTTGGCTTCCTCTTGTGGATTTGTTCACTACTAGGAAAGGAATTGTATTAATTCTAACTTGCACTCCTTGCTAATATTGAGATAACACTTATAGTTCCTCCAATATCATATGTATGATTCTTATAATACTAAACAGTGAACCCCCAATCTATTAGCATGCCATGGCTGCTACTCTCATAGGACTTGATCATGACATTAAGTAGACTGGAATTGCAGTGCAAGATGCCATGCTCTAACACTGCTTGCTATTGAACTATAGTACTGAGTTAGCAGTGACATGTGAATATAATTTACTGATATACCAGAAACTACATCTTGTAGAACTTGAATGAGCTCATGCTTAGAGTCAAACATATACAACAAGCAAGTGCATGGTTTTAGCATGAGGTGCATATGTATTTAATATAATTGATGAGTGCTTTGGAGTTGTGAGAAATGATATCCAGATGTTATGTCAGAAACACCAGTCTCAGTCAGAACAACACATGTTTTAGGACCCCCAGGATACCTTTCATCCATTTGAGCATTTCCACCTTATTCTTCTTGAACTTGTTATCTCCTAAAATCCAGTGATCTTTCATAATGAAGTACTTATTGCCACATTATACAAAATAGCAAATTGTCCTACAATCCATGAGGCTCCAATTGGAGAAAAGAATTTGATAATTTTATAAATAGTAATGTTGACGAAAATCATGCCAATAGATTTGGCATTATTGCATAGTAACTTGATATCACTGACTTTCTGTAGGAATTCCTTTATTCCACTGATAGGGAGTGGAATAATAATTTTGATAGTATGGTCAAAGCCCACATATTGGCAGGTGGGTTTTCTAAAATAGATACATGACAGAATATATAGGAAGATGTTAGGATCTCAATGGATATTAAAGAAGGGTGAGATGATACTGCCTGAGTGGTTGTATATATAAGCATGAAGGATCCTATGGGTGTTGGAAAACAAGAGGAGGAATACAAAACATCACCAGGGCTGTTTCATCATTATCAAGAAAGCCCTAGTATTGAGTCCCTTGCCAAGCTGGCTGCTAGGCTTGTACAAGCTAGCAGTAAGTTTTGTACATACTTTGATGCTACCCCAGTCTGTGTGGAAAGTATTGGAAAGTATGAGGTCAGGTTTGTGGGAAATATTGTCATCAATCCATTGGCACACATGACATGTCATGTTGACAATAATGTGTTATTATGAAACCTGGGCTGATAGTGTAGTAAAGCCAAGTAAAGGGGAGCCAAATATGAGTTCTACAGTCACCTTCTTCAGACTCAAATCTGAGTCAACATGGCATCTCAGAGTGGGGTCAATGGTATTGGAAGCAGGAAGTCTAGTACTTCTCCTTGATGTTGTATAGAGGAATTTGAGTGTTGGGGGACATTTTGTCATAGAGGCAGTTCATTAGCTTGTCTTGGTACTGAATCTTTGAAAGAGGGACTTGGAAAGTGAAGACAGGTGATATGAGGCTATGGTCAAAGGATTGAAATTTTTGATAGTATGTATCTGATTCCATCCTGTGAGTTTACATTGGCTTCTGGTTGGAACTCATTGGTTACCAAGCAATTAAGTTCCATAGTTAGCAGTTTGTCCAACATTATGCACTATGGGACTGCCTGTAAAGGATGTGTTTGATTTCACAATTATTAATCCTGTAATGGTACATGGAAAAAATTGGAATATGAGGCTACTATGACTATGTAGAAAGAAGGCATTCTTGTCTCAATACTAATTAAGCCAGAATTTTGAGGAATGTTCCATGTTGTTGGGGGTGATCAAGCAATTGTCCACAGTGGCACTGAAGCAAGGTACAAGATTAATTGGTGTTTCAAGCTGAAAGAGTGGGACAACATCACCCACTGGCAAGCATGTTCCATTTGATTGTTTCACCCATTTAAATAAATGTAAAAAGGTTGCATCATGGATGTTGTGTTTGGGGTGGTGTTAAAACATTGAATATACACAAGGAAGTGGTTTTACTCAATGTTGCACCCAGACAATGCTGGATGGAGATGAGTGGATCAAGCATAAGTATTTTTCAAGACCATTCAGAATGTATATATGATGTAGCACACTGCTGCCTTTTTAGTAATACAGCAGGCATGTTTTGCCTTGGCTTTGGCTGGATGGATAATTGATGATTTATTTGGGCAGCTTTTCCAGGTTATCTTCTTTCTCCTCACTAAGTTGTTTTTCTTCTTTTTGCTGTCAGTTATCATTATTTGCTTCAGTTCTCAAGAAAGGTCCAATCTTTAATGAACTAATAAATGCAATATGAAATGCTTTCCATTTGTTCATTGGTGAGAGATGGAACCAGCATTTGAACTACTTCTTATTCCAAGTCTCCCACAAGTGATCTTCTCTAGTGAATAGAACCTTGGCAACAAGGTTGTTGAACTTTGCTTGAAGGATTACATGTACTTTTTGCAGTGATAAAGGAGTTAGGGGAATAACAAGGTTCATCCAGTTTTTATGATACCTATAATATGGAAAATTCTAGTGTCACCTGTGAGGTTGCTAAAATGGGAAGAAATGATCAAAAGTGCTTGTTCCATTTGTCTTTATTGCAAAAGGTATACTAGACAGCAATGAAGGTCAAAGTGAAAAACTTGAGTTGTTCAATAGCCTGTTCTAGTTATTGATTGAAAGGGGTATTTATTGGAAATTCATCTACTCTACAGAGTTTGGACTATTCTTTGAAATTATTATTGTCAATTTGGTGAGCATCAGGTACTGGGGCATTGTATATTTCCCCTCCATAAGTTACAAAATACTTAACATCAGAACCATGAGCAATAGCAAAGGGACTCCATTATATGTTGTATAGCAGTCTATCATGATTTGAGGCAGGACTCAATCAGCTGGCCTAATTGTTACAATATGGTTGGTTTATGTTTCTTTTCTTTCTTGTTGTCATCTCATTCCTACCAGCCCCAAGCCATTCTCACTTGATTCAAGTTCTTTCATTAGACATGTCAGCCTTGCTATGCAATTATGTCATCAGTCTTACCCTTGTTCCATTGACTTACTATTGTTTTCTTCTTTGTCCTTTGTATCATACATAGACTTGGTCTGTGCACACATCCCCTTCCTATATAAGTAGGGCATAGTTGTATTTGTTCCACATTCTTGATCTATGAAATTAACCATTGTATTGACTCAAGTCCTTGGCTTATTGTGTTAAGTCAAGAGTATTAACTTCTATAAGTCTTCTACCTACTTCAATTGGCAGCTTTTTTGTTAACACAGTACTAGTGTAATACTAATATTGTTATCACAACATGTTATCCAACTAGAGCAACTAAGATGTTGGAATCATGCAATAGTTCAGCCATTTGCACATATTATGGGTAACCAACTGCAAAGCTTTGCTTGAAATAAAAGTGATTGATACAGTATTGTTGAGCATTCTATTAGACATATATTTCTGAGTTACACTATCTTGCCAATTTATTGCAATGGAACAATGGTAAAATTTACTTTTTATCTAGCACAATAATTCAATATGTGAGAAACTGTATATCCAGAATTTGTGTTTTCCTCTTTTTATTTAGCTTTTTGCTTATTGGCTGCTTCTTTCTCCAGAATAGGTTGCATAACATGTTTAGCTGAGCTTATGAAGCAGGTTGGTGTTATAATATAGTTGGTCCATGGATTTTTCTTTCCTTTCTTGTTGTCATGCCCATTCCTACTAACTACAAGCCATTCTCACCCAACTTGAGTTCTTCCTCTAGACATGTCAGCCTGCTCCACAATTATGTTATCTTATCAACCATTCCATTATGTTCTTCATTGTTCCATTGACTTTTTTTAATTCTATTTTATGTCCTATTTGGGTACAATATCCTATGTAGGACAGGCTAGTATAAGATCTGCCAGAGGCAGCCTAGGTGATAAAAGTGTGGGTAAAGGACTGGCTAGCATGTGTGATGAATAATCATAGACTTGAACATTGAAGAGTTGGGTGAGCAAAGAAAGAGGGGGAGCTAATAATAATGGATTACAGAAAAAAGGAACACAACTTTCAAATGCCCTGCCTTGGTTGTCAAACCATTTTCTTGGTTCAACAAGCAGGTTCCAACCTGGGTGTATGATGCATGGTGGAGGCAAATTCAAGTCAAAGGTTTTAAAATCATGGGGGGTTAAAATGGGTTGGGTGAAGGTGGCCACCAATGGTTATTATATTGGAAAGGACTTGATTGTGATCATTTAAGGTGATGTGCAGGTTCCATTAGAGTCAATGCCAATGTATAGTTTGCAGGCTTTGGCTTTCTCATTGGGATAGAGAACTATTAGCACTTGGGGCACATCTTTTGGAAGGTGATTGGAGTATATGGGAATTATACTAGAGTAAATACTATAGATGTACAAGGAAAGGTTTTTGTAGTCCAGGATAGGCTGGAGCCACTCAACAGTGGAGTTGTGGGCAGTGTGAGACTCTGTGAAGAAAAAGAAGGGTGGGGTGAGTGAGAAGGATTGACCTGAGGGCTGTGCTGGATGAACAGTGTATAAGGAGGTGAGAGGGTCATGGATACCTTCAATGAGGGAGTGGAGGTGGCTTATCTCCTCCTATAATTTGGACATCTTAGTCTGCAAGGCCACTATTTCTGCAGCAGGGGGGTTGGTCATAGAAAGGGGGTTTTCCCCATGCTTGTGTTATGATTCATGGAAACTGTGTTACATTTTTTCCTCTTTTATCTCTGACCTTCCTTGACCAGTGATTGGTCATCACATCATATGATTTCCACCTTGATTTTTATCTATTTTTCAGATCATATAATATATTCTATTTTCCTTTGTTTGCCCTATGTTTTCCTTTCTTGACCTGGTTTGTGTGCAACTCTTGTACAACTTTCATCAATACCTTGTATTACCTCAAGCTAGTCTTTGCAAAATCATATGCTAGCCTCTTCCTTGAAACCTTGGAACTAGAGGCTACCCAGCCTTCTTGATGTCTATGAGACTTTGTCTCATTTTCAAGAAGACACTTTTAACTCTTGGAAAAACTCTGTTAGAGAAGGACACTTTAAACCCTTGACTCACTCTCAATGAACTCTGTTAAAAGCTAGTCCTCACTTCATGACCACTTGTAGTGATCATAACAGCTTGTAAGGCATGGCAGGTGGTGGCATCTCAGTATTCCATTAACTTACTATTTATTTCCTTTATTGTCCTTTGTACCATACATAGACTCGGTCCATGTGCACATTCTTTTCCTATATAAGTAGGGCATAGTTGTACTTGTTCTGTATTCTTAATATATAATATGAAAGTATCCTGCCAAGCTTGAAGTACCAACTTCCATATCTTTGTGTAATGAGGTATAGTTGAATTCTTGAGGCCATGGTTCAGAAGCAGCAGAAGCACTTGAAATTCAGGGCATTTCATTACATAAATCACCTAGAAATCCTGATTAGCGAGATATAGAGCAGATAATTATAAAAAAACTTGTTACCTGATTGTTGGCAACAATGAAGTTTACCAAATACTTGTGGAGGGTTTTAAGCAAGAACTCTGGTATGCCAGCATTGGAGCCCAAGGCTCTCTGGGACATTGTTGCCCTCTTTTTGGGGAGATGGAGGGGAAAGGTTATTTGGTGTTATCCTAGGGGAACTGAGTACCTCTCTGAGGGAACATAGAGTATTCCAATGTCACATATATCAGAAATACAAATTTACAAAGAAAAACAGACTTACTCACAGAGTAAACAAAATATTGAATTTTTTTTCTTCTGAAAGAAGTGATGAATATTATGGGCTATATTTTCCTCTTTTGAGGAATAACTAGTGGCCAATGGGTTGGTGATAGCTGTGGCAAGAGTCCTGGCAGTATTCAAAGAATGCTGGTTATTCTCTATACATTGTAACATATCATTGGAGGATTCAGAAGAAAATTTGTCTAGATGATTGGGGTCAATATATTCTCCCTTGTTATTGCCTTGAATAGCAACCTCTCCATGATAACAGGCAGGAAGCTGATGAGAGTGAGCAGGGTGGAAAGCATTAGCCTCAGCAAGAATAGTTGCAACTCCTTGCTTGCAGCCAGCCTGAGAAGCCATGAGATAAAATTATAAAAGTTAGCAAGCTGACTTTTATGAGAAAGGACCACACCTTATAAGTCCTGTCTTCTATCCAGGCTGCAAGCACTGCCCAGCAGCCCATGTAGACAGAAGTCTCAGGGTTCAAATCATTGCCTTGGGTAACAAGTCCTATATTATCCTGCAAGAGTCTAGAGCATATCCTAGGATCAATTGCTGTTCAGTGGTGACTGTAGCACTATCAGGTGGAAAGGGGTGGTGGGAGCACTGTTAGAGATGTTATTGTTAGTATAAGACAGCTTAACCAAAAACAGCCTACTTTTGACAATAGTACGCTCAAGACTTGCCACTGATAGCGCCTCAAAAGGGCAAGTTACTAGTAGTCTTTTGTTATGATTACAAGTGGTGGTCATCACAGCAAGAGCTAGCTATCAACGAAGTCATTCATTGATAGTCTGAGAGTTTCAAAGTGTCTCTTTTAACAAAGGTTTTCCAAAAGTGAGAAGTGTTTCTTCAAAAGCAAAACAATGTCTTATAGAAGTCCTGGAGGCTTGAAAAGCCTTTCAAAGGTTTCAAGGAGTGAGGCTAGCAATATTATGATTTCACAAAGACTAGCTTGGGAATAATACAGGATGATGAGACAGTTCTTTAGGCATAAAGTTGGTACACAGACCAAGCTAAGAGGTAAACAGAGGAACATAAAGGAAATCATGATTAGAACAATGAATGAAAATAAAGGAGGAAATCGTACAACACAACAACCAATCACTAGGCAAGGAAAGTAAGAGGCAAAAGGGGAAAAGATATAATATGATTTTCATAGATTATAACAATATGAGACAGGAGAGAGGACTTGAGTGATTTTGAAGAGACCTTCTTATTTTGATCTGAGCTTACAAGATGGGTAGCAGAGATTAAAATTTTTTTCTTCAAGCCAAATCTTATCTCTGACTTTCCATAAATGAAAGGTGGAGGAGATCCATTCCTTCATAATCTGGGCAAATTTCTTATGCACACCCATGGCTTTGAAATGGGCTTCCATTAAGGTGGAGAGATGTTGTTCCAGGGTGGAAAGGAAGGTCACTCTGATTGGAGGATAAGAGCAGGGTTCAAAGCCCAACATGAGAGAGAATGAGGATTTGCCAATGGAAGAGTGGACTGCAGAATTGTGGGAGAATTTGGCCATAGGAAGGAGTTTGGACCATTGGTGTTGATTGCCTTTGCAAAAGATGTAGTGAAGGTCGAAGGTTCTAAGTGTCTTTCTTTAACTGGAGATTTTCTGAAAGGTAGAAGCATCTTCTCAAAAGCAAGATAA
This sequence comes from Tylopilus rubrobrunneus, assembly GCA_038091235.1. Classification (NCBI taxonomy): domain Eukaryota; kingdom Fungi; phylum Basidiomycota; class Agaricomycetes; order Boletales; family Boletaceae; genus Tylopilus; species Tylopilus rubrobrunneus. The sequence continues at coordinate 8,127 of JBBPOC010000028.1, read as the reverse complement.
AGCCTTAGAGAGGTCAAAGAGGCTGGAGAGCCTTGTTTAAAGGTTTCAAGGAGAATGAGGCTAGCATAGTTATTCACAACAACTAGCTAAGGATAATACATGATACAAATAGGTACAATGGTATCAAGTCAAGGATTACTCTAGACTAGCAGGGAACAAGATAAGGCTAGAGGAGATTATAGGATAATATTAAGAAAGAGATTAGCAAGTCAAGAGGAAAGAAGAGATGGATAGATGGTGATAGTATAATCAAAAAAGGAGTCAGTGGGATTGGAGGAGTCTTCACAAGTGGTGCTAGTAACTCCCAATGCCCCTATCAATATTTTCTACAATTCCATTTGGGCTTGTGAATCATCAATGACTGGCACAAGCACAAATTACCAACCATTGGGAAGTAGTTAGTCAAAGTTTGTTGTATCTACTGTTTGGAACTAGTATGTAGGCATATTGATCAATATATCTTTGTAATCATGGTGATATACACAATACGATATGATATACAGTGATAATGCTGTCTGCTTGATATGCATGATATAGTATGGGCCTATGGCTTGTTTTTCAGGGCTGGGCTGGGCCACTCAGGTTGGCATTAGGCCATATAATTAGTGTGACATCATCCTTATGATGCAATGTGGATGTCACCCATGTTGTTCATATCTATAGTTTGTATACTCAAAACTTATAATCACATCCAAAATGTGCATTTTGGACAGGACAACATGATCTATATATGTATTGAATATCATAGAAATACTGTCAAATGGTGGTCTGAATGGAAGGTGTGAATCAAATGTCATATGCAAACCAAATAATTTACTGTGAGCATGCTTTTTTGTCCACTAATAAGAAGGAAGGGGAATGGATAAGGTGGAGAGATAATCATGATCAGATATAACCATTCTTGCACATCTAACCAAATGATTGGTAACATCCAATTTTTCCTGAATTTTGTTTGCATGGTGCTAAGATTCAAGTTGCTTGCACTGGAATTGCCAATGATGGTAATTTGTATGCACCTGATTGTGCTTCTTCCATCCTTCCTTGAGCTTTGAGCATGTCACATTGCATATGCATGCTAGGTAAATAGCTTGGCCTTTAGCATTCTGCAAACATTGTGACACAGAGACCTATATATAAGCATTCAAAGAGTTAATACAACATATTGTTGTCAGTATTGTTGGAGATATTAGTCTCAGGTAGTTAGTTTCAAGCTCATATAATGGTTTTCACCATAGTTATGCATGTTTGTTGTCCCAATTGATTTGCTTTAGTGCCTGCTCCAACAAGTATTTTATTTTACCAGATGCTTAGTAAAGTAGAGTGCATCATCATTTGAGAAGACAGATTCTGCTTACTTAGAGGACAAATGCAAAACAATTAAGACAGCATGGTTATGGTTTAGAATCAGCACATATGGCAAATCTACTTGATGAATTCAAATCATTGGTCTTATAATACACTACTAGTAGAGCACAAACAAAGCACCCATGCTTAGTCAAGTTGATAAAAAGTTGTACATACAAGTTTAATCTCCATCACAAACACATTCCTTCACCATGCCTAGAGCTCAGCACTAACACCAAGGCACTCTTTGCCCTTTCACACAGGCTTTTTTTCTCTTGGACAATATCTTGAGGTTACGCAAGTGGCCTTTGCATGCTATTGATATTCTATTGCATTCTTGTACCTTCTTCACCATCTAGCCACTCTTAAACTCTTGGTTTACCCATTACTTATAATTCAAGCCTCACTATTATAGGGTTTCATTACTTCTTTCTGTTGTAGCAGCCAAACTTTTTATTTTAGAATAACAATTGTAATTGGATGTTTAAAGGTTGAAGAAATCTCACTTGCAAGTTGGTCATACTGTACTCTTGTTAAAAACACACTGTATCAGCTACCACTATAGGCAACATTAAAAGCTGACATATTAGCTCTCAAGTCTCCTGAAATCAAAGATAGTCATGGTGACACCTCCAATCTTGCTGTTTACTTTTAACACTGCAAACCATGCTTTATTGTCTCTTACAATTGGTTCTTGTCAATTCAAATCTAGATCCCATGCAAGTCTCACTGCCTCACCAGTGTCGAAATCACAGATGATGACTAAGCTTATACTGAAAGGGATATGCTCCTAAGTCAATAATCAAAGCTTATTATTACTAAGCATGGTCTAGACTGGGATCACCTGATCAACAGTCTAGCCCTTATCATTTATCTTTGTGATGACATGATTGATGGTGATGACTCATAGATAACATGATCAGTCAGCACATGCTGCACATGATATCATTGATGATTAATCAATCTCCATGGAATGTCATAGAACATTCCATGGACCTGCCCTATAGTGACAAATATTCTTCCAGTATATAGTCCAGGCTTTCACCCATTGCACAATCTAAATTACCTCTTGACCTCCTACCAGTTGGATCACTCCTAGGGTTATACAGGTCCTAACACCAACTCCATCACACTCTACTCTCTTCCACCTTTGGTACTGTTACTAGTGAGTATTCCCACTAGTCTGTGCTGTTGCTGTCATTGTACTCGAGCCTTCCATACTTGTGTTACTTCAATAGCCAGTTTTGAGAAAGCACAGAGCCAAGGTCGCCAAGGGTCTTCTCTATCCCCTTATGTGATGATGCCAAAAATGCCTTTACCCATGCTTAATAGCTTCTCCTTTGAGTCTCTCTGGAATATATTGTTAGACATTCCTGTATTCCATATGACTATATTCAAGTAGAAGGTTGAGGATGATACCAAGAGGTCATTTCACTTCACTGGTAAGCTCCAGCAGCTCAACAAATCCAGTGTGCAGACCTGACCAGTGCAGCTTCACCAAATAGCTTGAAACCACCTTCTATACTCCTATGAAGTTGAACTCTGACTACAATTTGAAGGACTTACCTCTATCCCAAGCTTCCAACATTTCAGAATGAGTTGTCCTCTGTGGGCAAGACTTTGTTTTGTCATCCAAAGATTTGTCTGTTGAAACACACTGGCCATTGTTGCTTTCCAGGGAGATAGCTGTGCCACCACAGCCTCTTGCCCATACATCTACACCCGGTGTCACTTAAGGCACAGAGCTTGGTCCACCACTCCAATCTGTTAGCTCTATCGCAACCTCTACTTTCTTTCCAGTTTTTGCACCATCATTTGAAAACTCAGAATATAACTGAAAGAGATGGTTATAGCAAGGTCAAGCAATCAAGATCATTTGTTGTAGGTATTCCCATATTCTTGTTGTTTTATGCATTGGCAAAGGAAAGTCCACCATCTACAAGGCCCCATCCTTTTCCAATCACATGGTCATTATACCTTATATTTCCATAATGGAGTAAGCACTCTCAGACACCTCTGCAAAGCAAAGAGAATACCTTACTGCATTTGGTCCTCATCAACTCTGGATGTTGACATTTTTTGATCCAAGTTAATCTTTGCAATTGTCAAACATCTTGCCATGAAATGCCTTTGTAAATGGCTTTCCTGCTGTTTCAGAGTGGCACACTTCAATAGAATTGTTGTTGATGAGGCTCACAATATGACCTTGTGTCGTCACCGGGATTCACTTTCAGGTACAAGGGGAAAATCTCTGAAGGTGATTATGCATAGGTGGATTCCTATCCACAAAATGGCCATTGTGATGCATTGTTATCCTACTGGCTGTCCTTCTGTTGTTGTTTGGACTTGGTCCAAGTCTATGCCTTTCCTGATTTCCATTCTTGATATTGATCACCCCCTCTCCTTCCTTTTCAATCACAGTATTTTCCTGTTTGGTATGTTCTGTGCACCTTGGGCAATCTCACATTTTGATAACAGCACTCTTTGTGGACCTTGTCAATCTTAAGGCAATACTTCCTACTGCATTGGCCCACTGACCTTCTGTGTTGATTTGTTTCCCAACTACCCCTAAACAAGAATACTGATTGGGAAATTGCTTTCCCTCCATTGCAGTCCAAGCACACAGTTTTTTATGTCACCACTCTCCTCTCCTTGATGTTTCTGTTGTGCAGCCTTGCCAAGCTTTTCTTTGTTGTGAAGCTCTCTATCATTTTCTTCTTATTTATCTTGTAATGGCCCTAACTGATGATCTGATTTTTTTACTTATCACAGTATTGTTTATCTTAGATTATCTGCATTTTGTAAATTGTTGGTATTCACAGGTTTTGGTGATTTTCCCTTCTGTCACTCCTACCATGTTCATCTTATAATGTTGACTCAACATCCTGTCATCATATGTTCTCATCATTGTTTTTGTCCTTGCTAACTCTTTCTATCTAGATGAACCAACTGGATGATGTCATTTCTATCCATAATCCTACTTCACGTTTTCTCAGCATAGCATTCTACAATGTCTTGCAAGAGTTTACTGCCCTCCAGGGTTACATCTCATCAATAAACTCTGCATCCTGCTCAGACTTTAATATGTCTCCTGCATCCCAGCTGATTTTTGCTCTCCACCCAATGTTGATCAGATTGTCCATCTTCTTATCACCCTACATCCAAAGCGTGAGCTCAATATGTTTTCAGGTATTGTTAGGTCTGCTTTTGCTGCAGATTGTGTTTATGACAATACACTCCTGTCCAAATTGCATGTGCTGCCTTCTCTCTATCTCTTTATCAAGTATATCCTTCTTCAAATCTAAGCTTATCTCAAGCTGCTCATTTCCCACTTTGACCCCACCAGCACAAAATGTGTAGTTCTGCCTACCTTCAATTACAATGCATGGTATAGATGGGATCACTTTCATGGGGTGGTATTGGATTTTGAGGACTATTATTCTGGCTTTGTCAAGTCACTCGACAAACTTCTTTTGATTAGAAAGTCTTTGAAAACCTAGTTCTGGGTATGTTTTTGATAATTACTATTATTTTCATTTATTGCGCTCCCATTATCAATCCTCAGGCTTTATTATTCATGTTCTGTAACTTCAGTTGCAACCCATGCACTTTGTAGTTGTCACCAGTTTATGGACCACTGTTGTACTAACTTTAGGGTCACTTCACCTACTTACTTTGGATGCTGTCTTCTCATCATTGAGTCTCATTTGGTCTATGTTCATGGCCAGTAAGTACCATACCAACACTATGACAAATGGCCTATACTATAGTAAAAGATAATTTTTTTTACCATTACCTATTGTCATATAATCACTGTCATTTCATCCACTTGCGTTGGGTATTTCAGCTGATTTATTCATGTACCTGATCAACTGTGATTGCGTGATCTGCACCCTACTATAAACCATTCACAGCGACACAAAATATCACCATGTGGATTACTATAAGAGGAGAGGTTTCTGTTAAAGCATATCTAATTTTTTGTTGTCCACTTACATTGTGCGTTGTGTTGTTATTGAGCCAGTTTCTTTTTCCATTGTGTAACCAGGTTATATAACTTGTCTCTTTGGTAGGTTTTTTCTCTCACTTGGTTTGTGCTTTACAAATACTTGCACCCAACCATTGGTTCACTATCAATCACCTTTATTCCATCTTTTCCTCCTCACCCGCTGGTGGTATCCAACATGCTGTCCATATAAGTTGTCATCTGCCTCATCAGTCTTCACTGTTGATTTTCCCTTTTTTCTTTGGTTTCCTATCTAGGTCTCTCAGAGGCTCTGCCCTGCCCCATGTATGAGCCTAACTGATTGTCCTCTCATGACATTGGAATGGGCTTGGTTTCCTCTTCTCCTCACATCTATTTGTCTCTTTCTTTGTATGACACACCCTTGCTCCAGGTTATCTTTTTCCCACTTTATGTTGTCCTCCAGCATAACCTACTTCTTTTCTCCTATCCTTTTCTAACCTCTCTAATTTTTACCCATATAATATTGGCCTACTCAGGCTGGATCCTTTATATCTACCAATGTAGTCTTACATACTCCCATGCATAATTGAGATCAGCTGCATTAAGCTCATTTAAAATTTGTCCTGTTTGTTGGGTATATGTATATACTTTGCTCTCTCATGCTTTGTTATCCTTCCTCATCACTTAACTACAATCACATTTATGGCTCCTCTGAAAAATAAGGCTTGAGTCCACTTGCATCAGGTGTTTGCCTGCCACCTCTTCTCAATTCCTGTTGAGAAGTGTCACATTGACATCAGCTCTCTTTATGAGCAATAGTGCCTTGTCCTTGAGAAAGTTATCAATGGGCAGAACATCCTTATCACTGGAGGAGCCAGTCAGTTTATTCTCAGCTGTGTTTTATCAAACTTCATGTTTCTCTAGGCTGTGGTAAATCTTTTTTGTTAACAGTCATCATCGACAGTCTGCATTAGAAATTCAGACATGATTACATGGTTGTTGTGATGGCCAGTACTGGCATGGCAGGGAACAGGATCAATGGTGCATGTCCTTTATTCATCTGTGAATGTCTATAATGCTACTTCAACTATAGGGCAAACCTTGCACTCTTGGGCAGGGCTCAATAGGTCTGAGAAGTCAATCAAGGACCCAGTCAATCACATCAAGTCCAATCCACAGGTGCTGTTGAAGTGGGCTGAAACTAAAGCCCTTGTCTGCAACAAGTATAAGTTTGCAACAAGCATAAGTCTGTAAGTTTTGTGTTGTTCAATATCTGCTATGCTTTAACAGTGTTAATGCTCAGTGCAGAAACATTTGATATACTGGAAGGTGCTGCTCATGAAATTTGTGGTAAAGATTGACCATTTGGTGGGATACAGGTAGATTTGATGTAATCTTTGTGACTGCCTCTCATTACTTTCTAGATCATTGTCTCTGCTGACTTCCTTCAACTACCACCTGTGCAGCCTCCTGGGAAACAGCCCATGTCATGGCCACTTGTTGTCAATACCTCAATCCTTTTGAAAACTGTTTATCATTACAATGATCAAGGTATCTCATATGCTGTCCTCATTTTTTAAAATTTAATATCATGTTGTCGTTACTTTAGAAATAAATCAATAAGTACTAGGTAAACCTACTATACTTATTCCCCTGGATCCAATCTGGCTATAAGCTGATGTTAGGACAACTCTAACTATCAGATTAAACAGTAGACAAGTATACAATCGCTAGTGAGTGAGTGGTAAACTTAGCCAATTGGCGGTCCAGTTGTTCTTCCTTTACCGAGTTTGACTCTAAGGTAATAGGATTGGCAATCCTAGTAAAAATGTGTCCCTTGATTATGGGATAGAAAGGCAATAGCGAATACTAAAGGAATGCTATTGTCGGTGCTAGTCTTGTGATAACAACTAGCTTACAGAAGATTTGTTTAGTGATTTCCTAAACAAGGAGAGATGTGATGGCTGTGCCATGTGGTGTGAGGAAAGGTTAGCTAATGAGCTAATTTCCTAGATAGAAAGCTAGAGATAAGACTCTGCTGGTAGTGAGATATGATGCTAGCAAGGGTATTTGCTAGAGAAAAGAGTGATAATGGTTTTGCTAATAATTTAGCAAGAGAGTGATAGGGGGAAATGTGTGGGAAAATTCCCTAATAGGATGCTTTGTACACTGACAATAACAGATGACATATTGTTCTGTATTGAGTACAATAGTGTGAGAACAAATGGTGTAGATAAGCGTAGGTAATGTTAAGAACGTGCGGAGGGGGTGTAGTTCCGAGGCTTAACTCCAGAACTCCGGAGTTGCGGGTGGATGGGACTTGGCTTCACTGTATGTGGTGTGCCCTTGCCAGAGTCTGGTCCCGGATTTCGGAGGGGTCGGAGGGTTGGAGGGGTGCGAGACCTAAGTCCGGGATGGTACTTAGTCTGCGAAGAATAGAGGAAGTCGTCGAGACTTTTCGGAGGTGAGGATAGGAACTGAGTTTTATTCGATATTCGAACTAAAGTACATCTCGGAGTATGTAGGGTTTATATACGTCAGAGCGGAACAGCATTAGTAACGGAGTGCTACGGATGAGTAAGATGATTGGTAAACAGAAGATGAGTAAGTAGGAATGGAGATGAGTAAGACGGAACTGGAGATATACACGAACTGAAGCTGTGCTCCTAAGCGAAGCACAGGTTAATGGAGACAGATGACAGCGGAACTAAACTAAATAGAGAACAAGGAATGGAACGTAATATGTCCTAAGGTCAGAAACGAAGTCTTGAGCGAGAACGCTCCGGAGTTAGTGTCGTGATGTCCGGAGTTGAGTC
>JBBPOC010000027.1:0-43827 GCA_038091235.1 Tylopilus rubrobrunneus | reverse complement strand
TCCAGACGAGATAGCTCTCAGTTACTTGGTAGGTATTCACAAATCCCTACTGACGACCATCGGCAGAGATTCTATGGGTAGTCGAGGAGGGACGAATCCCCAATGGGTTGTTGGGGTGAGGGTGGTACCTTGAATATGGAGATCCCCGTGGGTCTTTCAAAGTTGAACATGAGTGGCATGAGCTCCGACTTCACTTCAACTTGAATGAGTCACCACATTCCCATAACAGGACTTTAAGGTGATTTGCCAGTGACCGCTAAGCGCGGGGCAAGACCGTTAGAGGAAAGGTAGAATGTATCCGTCGTTAGTCGAGTGAACTTGCTTGATGATCTAGTTCGCGTCTGTTGTGCTGCTGAGAAAGGTCGACGAGAGTCGCGGACGAGAAAAGGATGACATATTAGTAGTAATTACGACTCATGAACATAGTTGTTTTGGGTGCGACCAGGTACGTGTTGGCTCGGGGCTGGTCCGCGGTTCACTGTAACGACCATTGGCGTGCGTCTAGTACTAGCGATGGGCAGTCCTCAAAGAGGTTTGTTCATACTTCCACATCACTGTTATGCCGCCAAACTGTCTTCTGTTCAGCCGGCCATGATGTTCCCTCTCAAGTTGGGATTCTTCCCAGACATCAGGCATCATATGTACCATCGCCGCGTCAAGGGACGAACACGAGTCTACCTTTTCCACATCTTCTTTGGCAACAAGGTTCCCACCCACAACGCCAACCCCACCATAGCTACCAGCACCCAATACACGAAATAGCCTCCGAAAATTTGCTTCTCGATACTGAGCGAAAAGGCAGTGTTGACCGTGGCAGGACCGATAGCACGCATGATCGAGACGACAATCTGCGCCAGGCCATTCGTTGCCCCAATTGATGCCTTGTTCGGTGTCGCGGCACTGATATACATGAAGATAATCGCTGATCAAACGTGGATCATCAATTCAGCCCATTTCGTCACAACCGTTGGTCCGACTCACCATACGAAAAGTACATGAAGACAAACAAGGCCATTTGGAGTCCTACGAGGAACCAAACGAAATAGCCTAGACCATACGCCCGTGCCACGGTGTTGATCACGGGAAACAGCGCAATCATGGGAAGGCATGACGACACAGATGCCAAGTACATTGTCTTGGCGCCCAACCAGTCATGCATAGAAGCGAAGAACAACCACCGAAGGATCCCTCCAGATATCCCAAAAAGCGCCAGGATGATCCCAATGGCATGTGGGTCAAGACTGAGGCCGCCCATCTCAATGGGCAGCGCATAGTAGACTGGGATAATTGCTTGGAAGGCGATGTCGACAAGGGAGTACGTGGCATAGCTCGCAGCTGCGATGATCACTGGGCGAATGAGAAGGGCGCGGAAAGGTACCGGCTTATCGTCTGCTTCAACCATTGCACCATCATTTAGGTTGATGTCATCTTCTGGATTAGGTTTTGTTTCATTATCCTTGGTAATTCCGCCGAAAAGGCATCGTCCCAGTCTCATTCGAGGTCTCGTGGTCTGTGGGACAGTAAGGATCATTCATTCCCTAGAGGTCGGACAGACTTGACAGACCTCTTTCAGAAACAAAAAGGCGATGAGCCATGAAAGTGCTGTAAAACTCGCCACAACCGCACAAGGAAGTAAGTACGGATATTTTCTGAAAAGTGCAGAACGCCCAAAGGTGGCAGGGAAGCTATCTGCTGGTCGAGCTAGAGACCCTCCAATCAGCGGCCTTCAAGTTGGAGCATCTTTAGCACGAGATGGTCGACATGCAGCGGACTAAGAAAACGGACCCGAATGTGTTACCAGAGGACCAAGCAATGGGTAAAACGCCATATGCGTCGGCGATATTCGTAGGATCCGTAATCTCAATCATCATTCCTTTCATTACACCAATGTTCCCGTTCAAGGCACCGTTGAGACACCGACTTTAAGCATTTCATCAGCTCCCGGTTCCAGAAGCCTACCACGCTAAACCACTCATACCTAAGAACGAGAGTTAGAAACGTCTTGGAGAACCCAAAGCACCACATTGATGCTGATAGACTGAAAAGTCCTATCAAGAGCACTGGCCTGCGACCGATTTGATCAGACATGCGACTCCAGTGGAATACTGTGCATGCCTCGGTTACAAAGAATAGTGAATACTGACGTACACGATCTTAGAGCTGAGCTGGAAGAGGTTTGCAAGGGATACTACGTACCACGAGTCCAACATAATACGCAATATGGGAGTCATTGCCACCAGTAACACCGATGTCTTTTATTAGCTACAAGCAAACAGACGACCATCTAGTATACCGGATCGGTCTTAGAGTGTTAAATTCATACCTGGGGAAGGAACGGTGCTATGACCTGTGATGTCAATGGCTCTGAACCTTGAAGCAACAATAATATAGACAATTGACGCCAAGGAAGAGGGGTTTTCTGCTTTGGAGGTTCCTCTTGCCATGCATTTTCAGATTCGTCAGTCAGAAGTAGTTCCTCCTCTTCTGTCGTCGGAGAGATTCTGATCAACGTCCAGACGAGATAGCTCTCAGTCGCTATTCCCAACGATGCAGACAGCGGAATTCCTACCCCATGATGAACGCTAGTAGAGATTCGATTGATCGTTGAGGACGTGACAAATTGTTTGGGTGGGTAGAAGTTGGTGTCGTTGTAGCGAATTAAATACGGAGGTCCGTGTGACTCTTGAGCTTGAAACATGATTCAAGAATCAGGAATATGTGGAAGGTCAATCTGCTGCAGGTTAGTAAGGAGGCGCATTTTTGGACTCCGACGATGTGGGATTAGCATCAGGAAACTAGGTTACGTTACGGATGTACCATAAAAGCTCGCTCCGAGGACGTTGGCAATTGGGTGCTGCTACAATGTAACAATATTGCACTCCCCACGACGTCCGACGCGGCTTGGTTCGTGGTGCTATACGAGTCTTTACTCCTTCTCATACCTCCGCGTCGGTATCGTCTCTTCCGTCCCGCCCGAGGAGATCCCTAGTTTGTCTGATCCGATCGCATCTCGCTCACCCCGGGATGCAATCGAAACCTCTTCTTCGGTCAACCGTGTAGTCCTCATCTAACCACTTTTCTTGGAAGGTGACTCACCCAACGGAATCTCAGGGGTTTTCCTCTTCCTCTTTCCGCTGATTTCTCCTGTCGCCTCTTCTTTCAGATACTCCTCGTATGGAAAGACCTTCACGCTCTTGAGGATCAGCTGATAGACTCTCATGGATTTATTATTCCTTGACTGTTTGTTGGGTTTGACGGTTCATCTGATAGAGCGCAGTCGGAATAAAGAGCCTCAAGGTTTGAGGAAACATTTGCAAACAATTTCGGCATAACGACTCCAACAATATCGCCATCATTCAAAGTCCTGTCGTATCTGCGGCACGGATAACATTCCTGCTACCAGAATAGACATCAGGGGACGCAACAGTCACGTCCTCCGGATGGTCATCAGATCAAGCTGTGAGCAATGATCAGTCAACACAGGACACAGATGACGAGAACGAAAATAATATGCTGGTCGCCGGTAAGTTGAAGCACAGGCAAGCTGCGGTTGGTCGGAAGTCGATATTTCAAGGTCAGGATGATTTTGTACACCAGTACCCGACGCTGTCATGAGACAACACGAGGATGAGCAACTCCGATAGTTACCATCGAGCCCAAAACTCAGTGAACTCCACACGAAAAGGCACCCTGCAAGCGATACGCCCAAGCTGTCTCTGTGTACGTGTCATGCGCGTTTCCGTCCCGTCCAGCTCGTCGTTGATCTGGAGCGACAAACGATGCTGCAGATGACTCAACGATGACAGATGGTGAGCCGTGCGGCGTCCTGGCCTGTCCGTGCGTGATCTGCGACACTATGACACAACAAAACAGGACGGACCCGGGATCGTATGCTATTAATATTGACACTGTTGCGAGAGGGCGGGTCTGTGGGGGCGCATCAGCAAAATATCAAGTAACTGTACGGCACTGTACAGCCACTTACAGCACTTACAGCGCTACACTGGCAGTAAGGTCCCCCGCTGTACAGCCACGCCACAGTTATGTCACAGCTGTCACAGCGCACTGTAGCTGGTACAGCGCTACAGTGCGGTATGGTAGAGTCCCAGATGCCACCTACTAGATGTAATAGAAAGAAAAATATATATTGAATACTATCTAAATACACTGGCAAGTTCTACAGTAAGTACTAACCCTCGTCGACGTCACATCGTCCTCGCCGTCCTCGCCGTCCTCGTCGTGTCGTCCTCGTCACTGCCGTGTCGTCGACATCGCGTCGTTGTCGTCGTGTCGTCGTGAGGTGGGTTAGGACGGGGAGTGAGTGGGGGGCGTGCGACGTCGCATCGTCGTCGTCGTGTCGTTGACGGCGTGTTGTCGATGTCGTTGTCGTCGACATCGTGTCGTCAACGTCGCGTCCTCGTCCTCGCTGCCGTTGCGTCGACGTCACGTCGTCGTTGTCGTTGTCGTCGTGCCGTTGACGGCGTATCGCCAACGTCGCGTCGTCGTCGTCGTTGTGAGGCGGGCGAAAGCGGGGGAGTGGGCGCCGTGTCGACGTCGCATCGTCGTCGTCCTCGCTGCTGTTGCGTCGACGTCACGTCGTCGTCGTCGTGAGGTGGGCGGGGGGAGTGTGAGTGGGGAGGCCGTGCCGATGTCGTCGTCGCCGTCGTCGTGAGGTGGGTGACTCGAGTGTGAGTGGGGGGTGAGTCGACGTTGCGTCGTCGTCGTCGCGTGCTAAGGTCGTCGTCCGCGCTGCTGGGCCATGTGGCACGCGCACACGCTGTCGTCGTCGTCCGCGCTTGCTGGGCCTTGTGGCACGCACACGCGCCCTCGTCGTCGTCGCTGTCGTCCGCGCTCGCTGGGCCATGTGGCATGCGCACACGCCACCGCCGTCGTCGTCGTGAGGTGAGTGAGGGAGTGAGTGAGTGAGTGGGGGTGTGCGTCGTTGTTGTCGCCACCGACACCGCGGCCGTTACTTCGACGTCGCGTCGTCGTCGCGGGGTGGGTGGGGAAGGGGAGGGGTGCGAGTGGGCGGCGTGTCGACGTCATACCGTCGTCATCGTGAGCTGGGTGAAGACAGGAAGGGAGAGAGGGGCGGTGTTGTCGGGTGCACGAGGACAAGGGTGAGGCAGGGTGAGAACGGGGTGGTGCCATTGTCGTCCCGTGTGCCAGAGGGACGAGGTGGAGACCGTCGCGTGGGCCAGAGGGATGAGGTGGGGCGAGGACGACGGGTGGCGAGTGTCGAGGCGGCGCTGTCGCATATGCCAGCGGGACGACTCGGAGGTGGAGTGAGGACGGTGCCGTCGTCGTCGCGTGTGTCGGGAGCGAGGGTGAGGCGTGAGCGAGCCTCGAGGCGCCGAGAAGGGGGGTAGGACCGAGTTAGGCAGGGTGGTGCGGGGTTGCGGGGTTGTGGGGAGCGGCGAGGATGGTAAGACGGCATGCAGCGCATTTCCAACAATACTCACGTGATATATTCGCAGAAAAATCTATAAGTCCACGAGGACTAGGAAATGCAAGCTACAATCTATTAGGATCTACTGTAATACACTACTGTCATCATGATGCCTGTAGCACATTTGGACTGTATCACTGTCCGGCGTGTGAAGTCGTGTGACATACCATGACGGCTGTGTGACCATGACGATGTAATGATGTGTCACTGTCATTCCTGTGGCATGCTGTAAGATGCTGTAATATTGCCATAACAATGTGACAGCCTGTGTGAAATTGGCTGTTTTGCTGATGCGCAGCGACGACGACGACGATCACATCGACACCACATCGACATAGCAGCGACGACGGTGACGACAACGACAACGACGGCATATTGACATGGCAGTGACAATGACGACGATACCACGTCAACATGGCAACGACGACGACGACGACACGACGGCAGCGACAATGGTGACGACGACGGGACGTTGCATCAGGTAAATTTAAAGGAAATAGTAATGTCATATATATCTTTACCTATACAATAAAGCCCTATAGCATGTATCACAATGATACACACATTGATCATGCTATATATGCTCTGGAAGTGTTGACAGTATAGATCAAACCTATCATACTTCTAGTTTTTATCATCCAGATCTGGCTATTAGATCTTCCAATCAGTCTTAGAACTGAGGGCCTTCAAATTACCATTACCAGCACCAAGTTAGTGGTGATCACATGTATCACCCAGTATGCAATGACCATAAGGCATCAGCCAGTCAATGGTGGTCATAGGTGCCACCAAGTTAGTGGTGAACATAGGCATTATCTAGTTAGTGGTGACCACATGTATCAGTCAGTGGATGGTTACCATAAGGGGTCAGCCAGTTTGCAGCAGTGGCCATAAATGCCACCCAGTCAGTGGTGATCACATGTATCACCTAGTATGCAGTGATCATAAGGCATCAGCCAGTCAATGGTGGTCATAGGTGCCACCCAGTTAGTGGTGAACATAGGCATTATCCAGTTGGTGGTGACCACATATATCAGTCAGTGGATGGTTACCATAAGGTGTCAGCCAGTTAGCAGTGGCCATAAATGCCACCCAGTCAGTGGTGATCACATGTATCACCCAGTAGGCAGTGACCATAAGGTGTCAGCCAGTTGGCAGTGGCCATAAATGCCACCCAGTCAGTGGTGATCACATGTATCACCCAGTAGGCAGTGACCATAAGGTGTCAGCCAGTTGGCAGTGGCCATAGATGCCACCCAGTCAGTGGTGATCACATGTATCACCCAGTAGGCAGTGACCATAAGGTGTCAGCCAGTCAGTGGTGAACATAGGCATGGTGGTGACAACATGTATCAGCCAGTAGACAGTGACCATAGGTATCACCCAGTTGGTGGTGATCACAGGCACAAGAACTCCTTACCTTACCATCAAGTCTCAGCACTATGGACCTTACAATCAAGATCTGCAAATTAGATTTTACCATTGTATCTCAGAACTACAGGCCTTACCATTGCATATCAGAACTCCCAACCTTACCATTAAGATCTGCAAGCCAGATCTTATCATTATGATTGCATATCAGAACTAATGACCTTACCATCAACATGTGCAAGCCACTGGCAGAGTCATGGCACAATGTCAGTTCTTTGTCATTAGTATCAGCAATGCATCTCCGAGCATCACTCTCTGTCAGGGGCAGATTATGAGTGGTGTCACAATGTCATTAGTATTAGGATTACTTTGATAACACACAGTTGACACAATTGACCAAATAATTCACAGCACAAGTTATTGCCATTCAATCTATCTATGTAATACCAAGCCATAGTAGCAAGTAAAATAGTGCCAAGTAAAAACGACACCAGCAATGACAACATCAATAATGTCAAGCATGAGAACTTCAAGCCTGAGTGGAGGAGCCACCTACACCGGGCATGGGTGCTGCGGCTGCAGCATTAGCTTTGATTTCCACTCGTTTCTGACGAATCCTTGCCAGCGCGCTGTTCTTGGAAGGCAAGCGCGTGCTCTCAGCACTGGTTGGGAAAATCTGCCTAAGAACCGTCAGCATGAGCATAGCTAATCCTCAGTCATGTCGCATATCAACCGTATCACCCAACCGCCTACCGAACGTGCAACGACGCTCAAGGGCAAACTGACAGTACAGACAAGATGCAGCAACTGACGCACGACGAACCATCCCTGACGCGAGTTACGCGAAGTGGCGACACGACGAAACCGACATTAGACCCGCGACGACACCCCCGACGCGGCGCACGCAGACGGGAGAGGAGACACGGCAAACGGAACGGGTGATGTGCAACGCGATGACGCAGGACACACTAGCCACCAGCGACATGTTCTTATGATAAAAACTTACCTGTTCCACCACGTCAGAAGCTGTTCAACTTCATCTTTCTCATCTGGGTCCTGGAGGAGTTCGATGATACTGTTATAAAAACGTTCCGAGTCCGTCGTAAGATCAGTTCGTGAGAAGACTTGAGCCGCCGTCAGCGCAAAACGTGCCTATGAAAGTGAATTGTTGGTTGAAGCGACGGCGCGATCAAACAAAATACTTACTTGTGTGGCAACGTAGGCAATCGATGCCTTCGTAACAGAGCGCATGCCGTGGATGCGAGCGTTACACGAACGCGTTGCCTTTGGCTCATCGACGTCAACGGAACTTGGAGAGGTAAAGATATGCTTGTAGGCCTGCAAATGCACGATCAATCAGTATTCGAACAAAAAAAACGCGGCTGACCGAGATTAGGATCCCACTACGCAACAAGCCATTCCAGGGATCTTCGGCATCATAAGTATAACTTGCATACAAGAATATGGGCCACTGATCGCCCGCGACTTGGAACTGTCCATTGCGCAGTTTCTCCTTCATTCTGCGGAGAAGTTATTGCGGGAACAGGCTATCCGAACCGAAACACGTACTCCACATTTGCCCAGTCGTGACCAGCAGGACAGAGTAGCGCTCCTGTGCGCTCATGGTGAAATCCTCGACCGGTTTTTACATTACGCGGGATATGAGGGTTGAGAGTTTGACCTTTTGGTGTGATCCAGTCGATTATGGCAGCCTTCATCCCTTTCGTGTCGTCTGCCCTGGCGCCGTTGGCGCCCTTCTGGATCTACGAGTGATCAAACGATTGGACACTCTGTAACACACGTAGACTGACCATCTCAGCTATAGCAATTACATCATCCTCCTCGGAAGACATAAGGCGCACTTCGAGCGAAGGCACCAGCTTCAACAATTCTAAGAATACGCCGAACTCCTTTCTTTCACTATGGGGGGTTTTATCAAGTACCCCAGACTGATGTTCCGAAGATACTCACGGCTCCGAAAATGTTTCCAGTTCTCTCTCACCGAGTTCGCCCGTCATGGCGATACCATTGGTTACCAATGTCTGGACGCTACAAAAAGAGTGAACGACACGCCCAAAGTGGCGTCCATGGTGTACCAATGGGTCTTGGGGGGTTCTGTCGTGCAATGAGTGTCGATACAGAGTGGAGGCATTCAAACGAGCTGGCGGACATACGGTCGTTTCCTGGGTCCGATCTGCAGTGCGTTCGACCGTGAGCGCTTCTGTCCAGTGGACGAAGACTCCGCATCAGAGCGCGAGGAAGAGCGACTGACGTTGGACATGAGGAAGTAGAAGTTGGAGTGAAAGGAACGAACCTACAGATCGGTCACTTGGGCTGCCTTTAAATACCCAGCGCGCTCGCTTAGAGGTGTGACAGAGAGACGGGCTGTGACCACTCTCTGCGGTGGCGTGAGCCGAAAATGGTAATGACTACGATCCCATGTAAGGATTGGGCACATAAAAATAAATAACGCGATGAACTCACCAAGGACCTAGTGTGACAAGGTTCAGATATTTTAACGACGCTGCCTATATAAAGTTTTATTCATAACGTTAATACCCTATTGCAACATGAGCACACCAACGTCCCAGGGAATAAGACCGTCGAGAAGCGCAAATGGAGGTGTCGGCTCCTCGTTCTCCCAACTAACCGCACTGATTCATTCTCAGAACTGGAAGACTGAGTTTGGCCCTCGCGACGCGGCGATCGACAGGCTGCGGAGGCAGTGCAAAATTCGTCGAATACAAAGTCATGGCGAGGGGCGTGGGCTGGTGCGTCTGCATCGTGGTCTGTCCTTCTCCGCCGAGTCCAACGGGACCGGATACGTGTACGGTTTGAGAGCCGTTCACGAGTACGTAGGCCCCTGCGATTGATGCCAAAAGGATACCGTGTCTGGCTGGGATGCGGACGTGGTCTTACAAGAAGGGGCTTCTCTGCGTCGTCTGGTTGGTCTGCGGAGGGAGAACTTCGAGCGAAGTCGGTGATATCGCCACTTGAGCCACATTAGAGGTCTGCATCGACGGTATGGGCAAGGTAAATGCTGCCTCCCATTGACCGACGGTGGAGGTGTTGACTTGTTCGTCGACCTTTGCGTGGCGACTCGGATACATCGACGCCGTCTTTGATGCCGGTGACAATGAGGATGAGGAGGGTGGGAAAGATAACGGCGGAAGCGGAGGCGGGCAAAGACAGGAAACCTGGGGTGGGTTGAGTGGAGCACGCGTTGATAGAGGGCACTCACGTTGGAATACGACGAGCACACTGCTGGTCCGTTCTTTGTTCCTGGCGTAGCGGAGGAGTGGCTGATCGTGTTGATCAACCTCCACGGCGGAGAGTGGTGCTGACATATGCATTTCTACGGGGGACGTTGCATTTGAAATGGCCGGGTTTGCAGCCTTTTGCGTACAAGCGACCGAGTGGGTGTGGATGACAATGGAGCTGGGATGAATGATCGCCATGAGATGGTGACCTAAATCGGATGCGATAAGTATGATAATCATCAGAAGTCGTGCAAGCATGTGCGTTTCGACGATTACTTACAGGCTAGGTGCCTTCTTCTTGGGCGATATCGGCGTGGACGACGCCATGATTGTGATGCTCGACGAACCAGAACTGGTGTGTCTGCCGTTGCGGTTGGCGAAACGCAGGCATCGCGTTGGCAGTGGAAGAAGGACCGGCGAGGCGCGGGAAGTGGTCGACATGCACGATGCTCGACGATGCCGAGGGAGGTGCGCTCGCGCGTGGGACGGTTCGCAAGGACGACGACGCGCTGGCTGCTTGAGCGGCGCGATCCCAGGCTTGTCGTGATGACTGCTGGGAAAGTCGAGTGGTCGTCGCGGGCTTGGCTTCGAGAACGCGCCCACTGGGGCTCCCTGCGTAGCCTGACCCAACGGCTGTGAGACAGTTTCCTTGATGATAACGCACACTGAGCAAACCCACAAGGAGCATCAGATCAAGCCAGAGGGGCGGGAACAAGAAATGTGACTGGACTTACCTTTCCGGGTTTACAGTTGGAAGGCCGCCCCGTGCATCTTTGAGAGTCTGAGTCGGTGGTTCAACCGGAATTGGAGTAGGGGGAGCGGACATATCTGCCACAGCGAGTACCTCGCCCCCGAGCGCATCCGACAATTCGGCCTGTCTTGTTTTCTTGCTGCCAAGTTTCGCACCGCCCGTCTTGAAGTTCGGAGCGCGAGACACTGTGGCGGGTGCTGGCGAAGCCGTGCGTGCAGTCGGGGCAACCGGAGCTTCGTATCTCGGAACAGGCGCAAGATCCACCACCACCAAGGTAAGAACCACCTCCGATGCCACCTCCTAGGGTCGCGGCACGCTCCTGCTGTTCTCGACGCTGCATCCCAAGTTGACGAGCACGGCGTTTGAGAGTCCAGGTATATGTATGTCGTCGCAACAAAGAAGAAAAGGAGAATGATGGTTCAAAAAGGCTATGCTGATGACATTAACCTTTGGAGTCCCGTTAGGATGAAACGAAATGAAACGCACTATCAGAGAGCTTAGCGTATCGTCTTCCACAATCTGTGTCGCTACGATGGCATTTCCTAGCACGGTCCAAAATAGAGTGGCTACCAATCTGGCACGAATAGCAGTAATGGTGACCAGGCCTTTGCTGCCCCATTCAATGACAGAGCCAGTCGTCAGGATTTGGAATATCAATGTGAGAAGGCATACGCCGAAAAATATGCGGAACTCAGACCGTCCTGTCGAAGCAGGCTAGGTGAGTCACGGAGAGACGGCGACGACCTTGAAATTAACATCCTCCCGGGGACACACGGAAGCGTTCCTCTTCGGCCTCGGCTTCTTTATTCTGTGATTCAAGCGAGGCGTGTCAATAGTACATTCACCCTTGTCGCGGAGAGTGGGCTTACCCATGCAATGGTTCCTTGTATCTCCTGCTCGTGCGACTCCATCTCGAGCACGCTGGGGACTTGCATTAAATTGACGCGTTCCTGATAACCCAAGCTGACAATCTGTCGAAAGCTCAAACGACTGTTTCTGAATTTCGCGCTCCTCGACGCTCTTGCACAAATCCGACACCACGCTGGCAATGTGTCGATGTCCTGGAGGATGTTCGACGCTTTGTTGGTAATGAGGAGAATGTAGAGATCTTCGAGTGGTTGTTGACAGACATGGCGGTTTCTACGGAGACACGTGAGCTGTTA
The DNA here is from genome assembly GCA_038091235.1 of Tylopilus rubrobrunneus. NCBI lineage: Eukaryota > Fungi > Basidiomycota > Agaricomycetes > Boletales > Boletaceae > Tylopilus > Tylopilus rubrobrunneus. The sequence continues at coordinate 31,833 of JBBPOC010000027.1, read as the reverse complement.
GCAGGAATGGGTTTCGGAAAGGATGGAAAGAGCGAATCGATTCTGGTTCGCGTCATTGGGTGGAATTGACGCGAGAGAACGGTTGTACGCAAATACTCAGTATCGTCGCAAAAAATTATTCGAGTCGTACCTTTGCCGCCTTTGGTGCATATCGAGGCAGCCAAACGACCTGTGTGCTCGTCGTAAAGAGGATATGAAGACCTGGAAGACTCAGCACTGACCACTGTATCGCCTTACTATCAATATGTCACCACCGTGACTGCGGCGCTACTACTAGTAGTACGTGTCTCTCGTCTATCACGTGACTTTATGCTGCCGCTCAGGCTGGTCGCGGTGCTACTACAAGTGTGTGTTGGCACTGGCCCGGGCACCGACAGACTGCGACAGGTAAGCCTCTTGCTAGGTACAGCCCGCATCAGATGATGATGATAGGCTCCTTCGCGACTTTTCTGACGCACACTCAGAGTGCTCTGCGACCGAATGCCATCGCCTTGTACTGCATACCCACGTTCAACGTCCGCACTATACTAGACCTCTGCCCCCTCCTAACCACATTCTGTTTTAATCTCGACCGGAAGATTCCCCCAGTACCCAACCCTGGCACTGACCCCGATCAACCCGAAGACAAAGCCATGCTGTCCATCACGCTCACGAACCGCCCACACGAACATATCCAGTACAATGGGCTCCACGGACTCTTGTACGCCTTCGACGTGGGATATGCTGGAGCCTATGCCAGCGCCCGCCCCGTGCGAACGATGATGGTCCAACGTACAAACGACCGCAACTTCAAAGCGTTGTACAAAGCGTCCCTCCCTAAATTAGAGCGCGAGGGTTACAAGACTAAATGACAATGACCGACCTGAGAAAGACTGCTTTGAACGGTGGGCAAGGTGGTGGAATACATGCTCAAGGATACGCGTGAGACTCGAGGACTGTTCTGGCGGGGTACTTGGTAATCTTCCTCAGGATCCAGATGAGGAATATGACAGCGAGGAGGACGAGGACGAGTATGTCACCACCGAGGAAAAGCGGGAGTGAACGTGTAGCGTCAGTTTGGTGGAGTTGAAAGAGTTGCTGGAAGAATGCAGAAGATCGGAGGGCGCACGAGAACAATCTTTTTTTATTTATTCAGTTCTTCATTACTCCGCCGACGTAGTGACATGCATTTCCTAATGCTCACCTGCCTTACCCTCTAGTGTCCGAGTCTTGAATGCACCTCCCCTCATTAGGTCCCGGATGATGCCTAGTGCTCGTTCAACGTAGACTTGGTCGTCTTCGTTAAGACCCTCTCGACCTATGCGGTCCCAGGTTTGACATAAGTCGCAAAGATTTCAATGGACATACCGAATTTCTTGTGTTCGGGATGCCATGCGCAGCATGTCGCACTCTAATCTCCATCCACCCAACGACTCGACTTGGCTAGCCAAATCCTATACCTTGAATACTGACTCTGGTGACCACCTTCACTGCCCAGGTTCAAACCATGTCGGTGCCCGAGCAAGCTGCTCGTGGTGGCCTAGACGCATCGGTGGCTGCTATGCCCGGTGCATTATCTCAAGAGGACGCGCAAGAAGCACGTCGCTCTAGATGGGGTGACGACCCTATCGATACTGAGGAAGTGATCCCGGTGAGAGTTCATATACCAGAAACAGAGGATGAAGGTCTCCGAACCACCATTCCTCTCGAACAATCGAGACGAAAGAACCCAAAGTCCAAAAAGTTAAGAAGTCCCGATTTGGATAAGGAACCTTCGTTCCTGCGCGCGCTTCACGAAGCCGAGAAGAGGCTCAGGCCAGACGAGCGCTCGCGCTTGGTCACCGCGAGTATGCTGAGGCAACCGCGCGGAACTCTGACAGTGAGGAGTCAGGAACGAAGGAAGAAGACCTTCAGAGCCGAAGGGAAAGGGCATTGATCCCAGTAATTGGGGAAAACTTGACCTTGAGGCGGATGAGGTGGACCCAGACCTACAGCGCGAAGCATTCGACGCATGGAATAGACAAAGAATGAGCATACCATCATCGATCATGATACCTCTAGTTCGGATTCCGAACCTGAGGTGGAACCTGCTAAAACGAAAAAGAAACAGAAAACTCGCACTCGCGCTAAGGAAGCTGAGAAAAAGAAAACGACGCCGGTGACTGGAAGGAGAACGGAGACAATCCGATCGTTAACCTAGTCGATACGGCGCTTAACGCCAAGGAAAAAGGTGCTCGTGCCTCGGTGACTCGTGTCATCGAACCATCACAGCAAATTGCATCTAAAAGCTACCTGGGACGTGCACTTCCTCAAGTCCGTTCAGGAAAAGAAAAGGAACAAACCCGAAAAAATGGTCCAGATGAAGATGACAGCGATGACGATGATGACTACTCGAGTGACTCGAGTAGTTCGGATCCAAGCGATCCCAGCGATCCGGACTCCTCTGATTCCGAGCCTGACAATAAGGGGCGAGGAGACCGAAAGAAAAAGTAAAAATGCCTGAAGGGGATCTATGGCAAATTGAAGCCAATCCCGCCGACCGTCTATGACGGCGCGGTCGACGCCAGAGCCATCCATCGGTTCGTGACGGAGGGTACTGCCTATGTAACTGCAGGACACGTCAATCGTAGGGATCGCGTGTTCACTTGTCACACTACCTACATGGCAAGGCTCATGAATTTTACATTCGTGAAGTATAGGACAACCCATACCGTTGGAAGCTTCGCGACTTCTTTCTGGAGTTGTTCAATAGTTGCTTCCCGATAAACTTCAGGACGCGCCAGCGCGAAAAGTTGAGGCGCACGTTTCGACAGGACCGAACCGTTCGTGAATATGTCTCGGAGTTGAACGAACTCTGGAACCTTATGGGTGATGTCAATATGCACGAGCAAATAATCGAGCTGTGGCAGGGATTCAACCATTATTTCCAGGCCGAGCTATGGCGGGACAAGCTTAATCCAGAGCAAGCAACGCTGAAGGAGGTGGTTGCCGCTGCTGAAGCTATCGAGACTGCCCATTCTGTGGAAATCAAATCAGAACGTACTTGAAAGGGTAAAGATAAAGGAAAGCAATCTGAACGACGTAACGAACCAGTACGAATTGTTGAAGTGGATCAACATCTACCCGAGCTGCAAGAACGCTGAGGTGATCCATTCCGTGGGTTCGCTAGTGCTCGAGGTGGGCATTATGGTGATCGTGATCAGTCTAAGGTCCGAGGAAAGGATCGTAAAGCTAAAGCAGGAAAGAAGGTCACCGAAGGGACTCGCCTTAGCAAGGAGGAATACGATCGCCATGTTTCAGCAAAGTTATGCTTCGAATATGGTGAATCGGGACACTTCTCGAGAGTGCCCGAAAAGGAAGATGGTATCGGGTGGTGCGTCTTCGGCAAAGCCGCCCGGTAAAATTTGTGCCTACAGCGTGGACCTCGCGCTTGGAAGTATCTGGCATGACAGTCGGGACTTGGCAAACGCGACCGAGTAGGTGGATTCTCTTGAGCTCAACTCGACTCGAGTCGAAATAGAGTTGGAAGGCAATTCGGATGAATCAACGGATCTACCAGCCTTATTGGATGAAGGCAGTGACTCGGGCGACGACTATGCGCCTTGGGAATGGGTAAACCCTGTGGCAGACGACCAAGGTATAGAAATAGCTTACAATGCAGATATTCCACGTGACCCTTTGGGTCGCATGGGTGATCCGTTGGCTCGTCGAGCTGAGGAGATCCTGCGCCAGGAGTGACCGACCTGGGCACGATGATTGCTCAACCGATGCTCGCTTTCTGGTGCATCGAATTTCAGAAGCCGAGCATGTCATCTGTGATTCGGGACGTACTGTGGGCTAAGAATGGGACGTTGTAATTCCAATCAAACGCTTGATGAGCCCGGATTTTCGATTGGGCGAATGGTATGCTCGCGAGATCATATCGCGAGGATATGCTGGCACGGATGAGCAGGGCAGTCATGCGTGTCTGCCGCTCTGGCCTTCCGAGTTCAAAGCCTCCTGGAGCAGGGGCTTGATGTGGATTGGCTCCAGAAGGGTTGGTTGCCTCGTTTCGTCTGCTGTCAGACAAAAGGCGGAATAGAGATCTGGGATTCCCTCATGTGGGTGAAGGTTATCTTACCGATGTTCCATGCACTGAATGACCGGTTTGATGTCGTTAACTGGTATCGCTGCATGTTGGAGAGGCTCTGCGATGCCTACTTGGACGAGGAGTTCCTACCCGACCCTGATGGGGCGTGGATGATTCCGCGGGGTTTTTGCTGGTATTGTCCCGTACTTTCATGCTGTCGGATCTTATGCTCCAGAGACGGCGAGAGAATGAGCGTCGATATTCCTTCCATCGGGTTCGTCGAAATGAGCGTATATTTCGTGGAGACGTTCATAGTGAGGGGTAAACTGCTTGGTTGACGCGGGCGGATTCTTTTCTTTGAGCGCGACGATTTGTCGTTCGAAATTCATCATGGCCCTCGCATAGGCCTTGCATTGGAGCGCAGCCTTGGCCATCAGGTCCTTCTCAATACTTGAAAGCACTGAATCGATTTTAGGAAGTTGACCTTCAAGTTCGCTCGCACTAGTCCGTGAGCGCTTATTACTAATATCTTGACGTAGAATGCGCACGAATTTGCTAAGGTGGTCGAGGAGCATGAAGACAACCTAGGAAGCGTCAGCGCTGATAATCAGCAACGCGGTTGGAAGGGGCCCACTTGAGCACTGAGAAACTTGTCTGCACTAGAAGTACTACGCTCATCGACTTGGTCCTCGAGCACAGTCAGTAATTCCTTCTTGATTTCTTCGACGTCACCTTTTTCCCAGGAAGGATGTTCAGAACAAGGTGAAGTAACAGGTCGTGCGCCACTCCGACGTCCTTGTTCTTCAGAGCTGGCCGCAAGACACTGAAAATTCTTTGGGCTTGATCCCCGGATGCTTTCGAGATGAGGTACGTTGTCCACTGCTCAAGCCATTCCTGGTAAGTGTTTTTTTTGCGGATAAATCGGATCAGTGGGTGGCGTCACTGGCTTCTCCTTGTTCTGAAAGCGGCCTTCCAACATAGGAGTGATCGTCTCGAGAATATCACTTGGCAGATTATTCCACCGCTTCCGTATTTTGGCTGGGATCGAGACAGTAGTACCCCTCGGTGCCAACAGTGCGGGGTGAAACCGCAATATCGCAGGAGCTCTTGGATGCTGTATGAGAGGCGACCTTGGTACTTGATATCGCTAGTGGAGCGGAAAGCACCAACAAGCACCTCGATGAGATGCATCACGAATATGAAAGATTCGTTCTCGTCCGTGAGGTCGCGCTGCACGACAATGCGTGAGTCACTTGAACCAACCTCACAGCGGTCTGGATCGGCCGCTTCAAGGATCCCCATACACTCGAAAGGTCCCTCGGTGTCGTCCCCATCGCGAGATGCAATATGGAACAACGCCGTCTGTATCTTTCCAACCAAAGGATCAAAGCGTCCCCAGATGCCAAACCGCGAACAAAGTCGGGGTGGTCCACGGACATCAAAATTTTCAGCTCTCCCAGGAAATGCAAGGTAATGGCATAGTTGTCGCCGTTCAACTGCGCCAGCATCTTGTGTAGCTTCTCTCGCGGGTCCCAGGAAGCCCTACGTCGCATAAGTTCTTGGTGGATGTCCCCCAGTTCCGGGATGCCCCTCAAGTCCACCACTTCACCGAGATGCCACCCAGACAATTCACCGACATCGAAGACGATGAATCGAAGGCATTCTTTCGCAGTTATACGAGCAGCTGGGGCTAGTGAAGACCATGGCGATGCGATGGTCGCGCTAGTTGCTATGGTGTGTAAGCCGACGTCCTGGGGGGCGAGGTTTTTCAGAAATACAAGCCATGTTGAGAGCGTGATATCTACGAGTTCGGGAATCAAAGACATGGTCTGGAGCGTAGCGATGATCTACGAGCGGCATCAGAACGACGGAAATTCATCATCAAATTTAAATTACCTGGGGAGCAACGCTGGGAAGTGCGTCGTGAACTTGCTCAGTCAACGCTCCGAAAGCTCGAATGATCTGTCTTTTGGCAAGCGTTGTCTTCTTTCCCCGAATATCCTGCAACATCTCGCTCATGTAGGATACGATCCCCAACAAGTTGGACTTAAAAACTTGACCATATCAGCATTACCGCCATCTTGGCTACCCGGATTGGATGACATAATGCGGCCGACTTTTCTGGGTGCGCCGGCGGCCTAGAAACCACAGAAAGGTCATCAATGACTTTTCTTTTGGAATGAGACTACATACTTGCCAACGCCGCATCGTCCCGGCTTTCGTTCCCAAGTACGACCATCAAATCTGCCAACAACGGAAGCAAGTTACTGTGACAATACTCCTGATGTCTATCTGCCGTCGGTCGTCGGCGTCGGCGTCTGCTCGAACTATTTTCACGATAAAGTCCAGGACCTGGTTCGTTTGTCCTGGTCCTTGGAGTCGGAATACATACGAGCGGATTTCGGGGGCATCACGAAGAAATAGAATCGACAACTTCTTGTCCAGTTCGCTCGTAATCTCCTCCAGTACTCTAACCTCGCGTTCAGCAAAGAGGAGAGGGAGCACATGGGTGCGCGATATTGATAAGAAATCGCTCGGATAGACATCTAAAAAGTGGCGCGTCTCTGCAAACAATTCCGGGTTCGTGCACTTGCGGGCGACGACGAACGACGCGATCCGAGAGAGAAAGGGGGAAAGAACCTTTGTAGCGAGTTCTGGTGTCGTTTCGTCAGCTCAATTAACCGACGTCCATATTAGCTCAAGCACAGGGGACTCTAGAGTTGTGCTCACCTGTCCCAGCGCGGTACTTTTCAACACGCGGTTGTGTTCATTTAGTTGTGAAACCAGATGAAAACACGACTTCCTCAAGTACTTGTGGATGGGCATGGCCAAAACACGTCAGCCGCATCTGTGAAGAGTCTTCAATAAATTGACGCACGCTCCAACTCCGAGTGTGATCAAAGTCGTCTCTTTGATCGTGTTTCTGGCGCCCGTGTGAAGGAAGTGAACGAGATGGAAAAATAGACCTTCAATCTGCACCCAGCCTTTCTGGTCGTCTGCACATGCTTTAACAAGCTGAGCGAGAGCTTGACTTGAGATGGATACCTGCGACCAAGGCTCGACGAGCACGTACCCAGCCAATAGCCTCGACGATCGATCCTTGTCAGATCCCCGGCGCTAAATCAATTCCAGCGCAATGGCGGGGTTACTCGCGAGCAGCCCGAGGGCGTAGTACTTGATGACACCCGAAATGGCCCTGAACACGCTTCCACGAACCGTGGGTGTCACTTCCTCCGCGGAACCAACGAGAAGTTCGCCGAGTAGAGAAAGTACAGAGTGGACTGGCAGAATCTCCTCGTCCGAGCAGAAACGCAGCTGCCAGTGGGCAACGATCGATAACGTATAGTCGGCGAGGGCTATTCTGGCGACGGCTGACCTGAACTGGTACGTTAACCCTGATATAAATCGTTGGATGATCGGTTACCTTGCGAATTGTTCTTCCGCAGCATCTGCAAGCCACGTCCTGCGAACTCGGCATCAGACAGGGCAAGGCTGTACATCCAATCAAGTTCCTGCGGGTCAACAACTGTTCTGAGCGCCTGCCTGGCTTGAACACGCCAATCGGCCATCGTGGAGACCTGCTTTGGAACATCCCGAACACCCGTTTGGGCCATCTCCACCTCCCTTGCCAGTCATCGTAACAGCGATTCCCCTCAAAAGTTCCTTGACAGCCTGCAAGGCGGCACCATCCAATTGACCAATATGCTTGCGCAAAAACATGGACGCAAGCGCCTTGTACAATCAATCGCTTTGGTTCCACACCAAAGATGCAAGAAACACGAACTCTGAGCTCGGTTCCGGCATCCCTCCATTCCTCTTTTGTCAAAATACCGAGGATAGCAGTAGCGTGAAACGGGGTCAATGTCTTCCTCGTTCGACATAAAGGGAACAAGTTCCCTCACAGGGGGATGGGATGGATCCTGGGGGCCTTCCTCCATTTTATAGATCAGAAGGCGGGGGAACAAGACCCCAAGAGCATTTCGAAAGGCTGTATTCATTGGAAGCAGGACCTGGGCGGCTTGCATTCGAAATCGGGAGACTAATGCAGCATTGGAACGTCAGATAAACGACGCGTGCGGTACGTCGTAAAAGATAAAGCACCGAGTATCTTCTGATCGTTGCAACACCCTAGATACGATATCCGCGACGACGCTGCAAAACACGGCCAGGAATGATTTGCCTGGAAGTCTGATCACATCCGCGTTATCTGGAGGAACCTAGTTTGGCTTCAGAATGAATTCGACGCGTCATATGTATAGGATATCCTACGGGCGTATCCACTCTGTTTGTAGGTGCTCGCATAAAATGTGGCTCGGCATAGAATCGGATATCCAAGGGAAATTCATCCCGGGGCGCAGCCAAGATAGCTGTGACTGAGATCAGAACGACACCTCAACGACATTCGTTGCTCACCTTGAGTCAAGCCAAGCAGCTCCCACAAGAGCGAATGCGCCATGACCCTCTGAGAAATCTCTCTCCGGTATGGAGATACAAGTAACTGACACGGTATGTGCACCAGATTGTTGGTCGCCTTGGAATACAGAGTGGTGGGATCCAGGTGGTCGGCCACGCTCGCATCAGTCACGTCGAGTCAGGACTCTGCTGACATGCATAGGGTAAGCAGCCTTACGAATAGCTTCTTCACGAGATTCTCCCCATCATACCACATAGGTCGCGATTGATGCGAAACATGATCCAAGACATCGAGCGAGACGTGAGTGAGCGTGATGCGTTCATTGATCGTGCCTTGCTTGATAGTCGTGAAGTAGGGAAAGTGGCCATAAACCTGGTCAGCGAGTCCTGATATCATGGTAACCCAGGAAGGTCTGTCGTAAACTGAATTGTCGCCATCTGCGGTGGACTTTTCTATCAAGGATTTGCGAAACTCCGGAAGCTGCTTCGGAGCGACAGCGTTCTCGCCATACAGAGTCTGAAAGGTCGCAGGGACACAGCTGGAAGGTGGGTCGCTCATTCAATGTGGCAAAGTTGAACGTGTCAGACAAAGACCGTGAGTCGCGTCAAAACGCGTCGTTCAAATCGGGTTGCCAAATCAGGCCTATCCAAGTGCTGGGAGACAGACTACTAAGCAACTAAGCACCAGCATACTGCTTGCGACCAGCGCGCCGTTTCTCCTTCTCTCCATCGCCTTCTGTTCCGCCCTCTCCACCTCCAACGAGCCGAACGCCTTGTTCATGTGTTCTTTGTACGTCCTATCCTTCTCCATCTGTTTCTTGTGCTCCACAGCCGCAATGAACTTGGCGTCCTTGCGCAGCTCGCGAATGGCCCCCTTGCGCTCCTGCTTGGCCTGATATCGCAGCTTGGCAGCTTCATTCCGCTCGCGATCTGGGTCTTGTCAGGGGACATACGACGATAAGCCGGTTTCGAATTTAGGAACGCATGACGGGATGGGGATCGGTTTATGAGCTTGCAACAGGAGCGGTTTCCGCGATTGCCGGGAAATTTTGAGCAAACGGGTGATCTTGTCTTCCAAGGAGAAAACTCGTGACTAAACACGTGAATGACCCTGCAACTCATAAAAACCCCAAAGGCCATACCTGGATGTCTTCCGACAGCTGCCTGCAGTCCAATTCCGGGGGGGACCACCTTGATCGGCTCGTACAGCTCAATAAATCCATCCAGCGACTTGTACATATCGGCGAACCGTTCCAATAGACCGAGGCCAATGGCGTCTATTTTGGCTTGTTCCGTAGGTTTTGCCGATATCATCTCCACCAAGTCAGGTTTTCGGGGCTGAAGGCCTCCGGCTTTGCTCTTGTCAATCGCCAGCAATTGGAACGTTGATTGTAGATCCGGACATGGAGAGTTGCCAGGTAGTGACTTGGCGCTGGCAAACTCATGGGGTGTCAGGTGTAATGTGGCGTTGACCAAGGAGGTTATGGCCTCCGGAACGAGGCGCTTTGACAGAAGTTCGTACTGCAGGAACAGGGAAGACGAGAACAATGCCTTGGTGACGTCTCCAAATGACCTCACCCGGGACAGCCCGAGATACGCTCCCATGAGTAGCCGCGCCGGCGAAATGACAGGGCGACGCAAGTCACTCGTTGGTCGGATGCTTCCTATCACCCGAAAGAATGCCGGTTCGGAGAGTCCGGGCCATGTCCATGCTTCAGGGTTTGAGGACCCTATTTCCAGCCCGCGTTTGAGGTTTTTATGCATGAGGGAAAGTTTTTCCACGAAATACTCCGCGGATTCGATAGGATACGATTGACAAAGTGCGAACAAGTGCGGAACGAGAACAGACAGCAACCTCATTTTTGGCGCCGGCGACGATGCCAAATACAGTGTCAATGTATGATCAGCGAGGATTCTTGCCAGGTTCTAGAAACGGAATCAAGACATGATAGTGGGATGCATCAGTCATATTGCCTTACCTGCAACTTGAGCTTGTTTTCGGGACCAAGGCTGTGGTGATACAGCGTCCGATCCTTTGTACCACTGTCGGAACGTCAGAATCCGCGGGACCTTGTACGATTTCAAGGAATTCTTCGTGACTCTCGGGCGCGGGGAACGTATATGGCAGTTCTAGTGTAGCCTTGAGAGATTCAGATGATCGTCGAGCCGTTTGTTTGGTCCTCGGTTCAATGATATCCTCTTCACCCGAGTTGGATCCTTCGTCATCGTCGAGTTGATCGTCTTCCCCGAAATCATGGAATTCAGTTTCTTCGTCGCTGCCCTCTTCATCACTGTTCTCGGCACCGCTGTCTTCATCGCTCCCAGATGGATCACTGACCAGCTCTGCGCCAAGACCAGCACCAAGACCACCGAATAATTCATCCTCCACGAAATCATCGTCCAGGTCATCACCTCTGCGAGGGCGTTTCTTTCTCCGTCCACCAGCGTCTTCATCGTCACTCTCGCCTGGATCTTCGCCCAGCATACGTAATCTTCGTCGTTTCTCCGCCTTTTCAAGGGTCTCCTTTTGCTCCGGAGCCAACTCTTCCTCCGTTTTCGTTCTGTCTTTTGGCTTTGCGCGCTTATCAAACGCGAGTTCGCGAACCTGTCTATCGTAGTCCATGGTATTGTCGTCGTTGGCGGATGCAGATGGAGGGAGTGCGCCAGTGGCATCGTCATTGAAAGATAAAGGATCGGGAGCATAAAGAAGCGTCCTGAGCGAATCAAAATCTTGGTCCAGTTTATGACGCACGTCCTCTTCTTTTTCTTTCTCCGTCTGGCGAAGAGTCTATGCCGGGCAATGTCTCACTCAGAAGTCCATTGTACACCAAATGAGCGAATACCTTGTGTGCCTTGCTCTTGGCGATAACTTCGGCTATGACTTCGGCTTTAGACTTTTTCCGATCCGGCTACAAAGATCAATTAGGGCACGACGTTCGTGAATCACAATATTATACCTCGTCCTTACTTTCTCCCTCGTCATCACTGAACCCACCAAAGTGAACCTTTTTAACGGTGTCGTGGTCAAGTTGACCTTGTAACATAATTAAAGAAGTTCCTCGTATGTTAAGTAGTACTGTACTCACCGGTTTCATCCTGGTCTCCGTCCACAGGCCTGAATATATCATCAAAGTCATCCAGTTAAGACAAGCTCTGGCCATAATGCGTCAGTTCGTCCTCGTTGTCCAGGTAGAACGCGGACGCCTTAGAGGCACGCTGCCTCTCCCTCGTGAATCGCTCCAGCATACGCTCCTCGAGCGACATCGAAGGGTCGTTTTCACCAAATCGACGATCGACGACACCACCAACGCGTCCCCTCTGTTCGATCTCCTTCAACGTCTTCTCTCTCTGGACAACACCAATACACGTATCAGCACACAATTCACGGTGATGAGGATGTTTCTACTTGCTGCAACCCAGCCTGCTTGCTCTGCGCTGGTCGTCCCATCGTCCCCTTGATCTTTCGACCGCCGACATCGTGTTTGAGACGAGTGAGTTTGGCGTCGAACGGGTTGAGTGTCTGTTGGATCTCGCGCAACTTGGCTGCTTTTTTTTACTTTTGCGTGCTCAGTCAATGGGGTGAACTTTTTTTTCTCTTCCTATTGGGTCTGTTTACCCCAGCTTGGGAGAGCGCGGATTTGAGCTGGGATAGCTGAGATCCCTTGGCCATGGTAGAGTTTTTTGCAAAACAGACGAAGACTATTGTCCCTGGCCTCGGTGGGAGGAGCCGCAGGATCCGCTGCAAGCATCCCTTGAACTGTATGGGGTTCAAGGTCCCGAAAGGGGGGTACCCCGCGCTGGAAAGGAATTCCGTGACTATGAAGGATTTTCAGCGGGCAATTCCCAAGCCCGTTGTCATAGTCGTACAAGTTAATGGCTATCCGGCGCGAGCGTTGCTTGACACCGGGTCACTGGCCGACTTCATGTCATCGAACCTTGCTGAACGGCTTGGTGTGAAACGAGTTGCCCTGGCGAAACCGGTGACTGTGCAATTGGCGACGCAAGGGTCATGCTCAAAGGTTAATTTTGGTACTGAAGTACGCCTGGAATATCAGGGAATCAATGCGATGCGGTACTTTGACATGGCGAACTTACAGAACCATGATCTGATCTTGGGAACTCCGTTCCTTTTTCAGCACCGTGTTACGGTCGGTCTGAATGACAGTCGGATCGTGGGGGGTAGCACCGTGCCGTTGCCGATCAAAGGGCTGCAAGTGCAGATTCTTGCTTCTCGCGCGGTGGAAGTCCTGGATGGGAAGGTCAGCGTTGCAAGGGATGAGTTGTACAAGTTGGCACGACGGCTCTGTGCTGAGGTGAGCGAAACTGCTTTGCCGCCTCTTCGCGCGATCAAACGCCCACAATAGGTAGATAAGCGGAAAGCTTACCTGTTGACTGGACGTTGGAAAGTCACCAGCATCGGGAATACTGTCCCGATGTTGTTCATAAAGAAACCTGGGTCTGACAAATTAAGAACGGTTGTCAACCTGTGGGAGCGAAACAAAAACACTCACAAGTTGTCGGCTCCCTTGCCGGATATTGACGGCATTCTGCGACGAGTTGACGACGCCGGATGGGAACATGCTGAGTACCGTGATCCAGATTGGTGATTGCAACACGCCCGCGACGTATCAGGCGCTGATGAACCACTTGTTCAGCGCATACATCAGCCAGTGGATGGATGTCTATCTGGACGACATTATCGTTTACACCGATACTCTGTAGGAGCATGTCACATGCGTCAAGATCGTATTCCGAATTTTGGCGCGAGAAAAACTGTACCTAAGTGAAGGGGAGTTGCGCTTGTTGCAGCCTGAAATGAAGATCCTTGGGCGGATCATTGACGATGGTGGGACCCGCATGGATCCTGACAAGGTCGATCAAGTTGTGAATCGGAAGGTGCCTACCAATCGCGACCTCCTGCGTGGTTTCCTCGGGTCAGCAGGTTATCTTGCAGACAACATTTATAAGGTACACGTACCAATGGGGGTGTTGGCGGCGGTGACGGGTGATACCGTACCCTTCCGTTGGACGGATACCGAGCAGCGCACATTTGACCAAGTAAAACGCTATAACCAGGCTTGTTCTCAGCATTCTCGCATCCCGTTGGTTTATGGGAAGGATGCGCCTACCATTTGGTACATGACCGACGCTTGCGCGAACGGCATCGCGAACGTTATTGCGCAAGGTGCTGACTGGAAAGGGGTTCGTGTGGTCGCCTTCTACAGTGCGAAAAATGACTCCAGCGCAGCAGAACTACGCCGTGCATGAGCAGGAGAATGTTGGCCGGCGTTGAAGGAATGGTGCACTATCGCGATATCCTGCAGCCTGAGGGCGTTCATTTTACGTGGTTGACCGACCACAAGAGCCTTGTCCACCTTTTGAATTAAAAGAACCTGTCGGGACGGCAGGCAAGGTGGTTGGAAAAGCTTGGCGAATTTGACTTCGATGTGCAGTACGTACCGGGAGTCGACAACGTCTTGCCGGACACATTGTCTCGCCTTTACTCGGCGGATGCACCTGGCACTGGATACCGCCTTGGCTAAGCTGGTTAGTATGCCAGTACTGGTCAGGGCAGAAGCGCTGGCTCACTCGGCGAGCGAGCCTCGTCGGAGCGCCCGCGCGAACAAGGGGACCCCTCGTGAGAGGTTGGACCACGAGCCTCCGGTGGGGGCTAGGACACTGCGACCCGCGTGTCGACACGGGGGTGCGGTTGACCCTGTGGCGCGTGCCGACCTGGCGGGCGCCGTAGTAGATTCGGTGCCTGGCGTGCGCGAGTCAGCCGCAGATTTTGCGAAGCGGATGAAGCATAAGATTATCATTCGCGGCCCGCGCAGACAATCTGGAAGGGGGAGTCAGCGATCGGGACTCACTCTTTACTAGTGCATTCTGGATTCACCTGCAGCGATTGATTGGGGGTTTTGGTGATGCTGACACCGAGTGGCTAGTCGAGAAGATCCGCTCACGTGGGGAGCGGACGCGACGCGACGTTCGAAGTTCTTTGGACATCGGGCGACGTCACTTGGTTGCCCTACGAGCAAATTGCTCACTTGGCGGCCTTAACCGAATACCTGGACCTGCTCGACATCAGTAACGTCGAGGGACTTCCACGCGGCTCTGGAGTACCGTCTTTGGACGACGCGCAAGTATTTAGCGCTGCGGGAAGTATTGAGTGCCACTCGCGCACTCCACAACCACACTCCCGCTCCTGCGTACCTTCAAGGGTGCCTGTTCGTAACACCGTGCGGATTTTGCTTGCATCCATCTGTATGCTGATGACGTTATTTTCTACACTCTCGAGGAACCCTCGAGGGGCGTCGCTGCTCCCTGCGATCACCTAAAAAAGTGCCTGCAGCATAGCCTGCAGATTCGTTCCAAGGTTCAGCTTACCGAGCACGACTATGCCCCGGTCGGTTACGACACCGTGGCATCTGTCTCCAGTGCTGAAAGAACAATTATCGGCTTTCCACTGTCGGCCCGGACGGGATGTGGGAGCCTACGCGTTTTGCGGAACCCCCAGCTGGCCTCTTCTCTATCGGAGCTGAGGCCAAGAGCGATGAGCGAAGAAACGCGGCGCTACAGCGCATCGCCGTCGATCGCGCGCTATTTGGATGAATAAGAAGACGAGGGAAGGATGGGAGCGTCGTGAGCAGCAACGGGGAGGGCGCGTCGGACGTGCTGGACGTGTCTCGGAAGAAGCCGCCGGGAGCTTTAGGGATGTGCCTGGCTGGCGAGGGTAATGGGAAGAAACCGCGGTCGAGGAGTGTTAGAGGCGTGGGAAGAACATCTAGCGAACAGTCAAAGTTCTCACATCCACGCGGTCACCTCAGGCACCGACGACTCGCCGCCGCGCGCGCGCGTCCCCCACTCGACTTGATACGCCAGCGACCGACATCCTTATGACCGCGGAGGCAGTCGAAGAATAATTCCAGGAAGACGGGGCGTACATGGATGAGAAGTAATACCGTATCTTTGAAACTTGGAGCACCGCTCAAAGTGACGTATGTGGTCCAAATAGGTCACGCCACTGGCAAACGCCAACGTCAAACGTCAACCCAAGTCTCGGTCTGACATCCCACACAGAACAACCTGTCGTCGCCCAAGATCGGGGATCGGGTGTCGAGTCTCGTCGTCGACAGATTCAGACGCCGTCTGCTAGTAGCGCCGTGTCCACATTCAAGTCATCGGACCCGCGGCGTCCCGACCTCGCCTTATAATATCCGGGTCTCCGCCGTACCAAATGACCCCGCCCGCCAATCAGAACGCCCCCATTTTGGCGGCCAAGCTTTCTCGCGTCAAACACAGGCCGACATGTAATTCATCTCGACAGGTGGCGGTACTTAAACGTAAACGTTTAAACTTTGACAACGCACATAGCATGTTACTTGTGCGACGTGCGATAACACAGTCGCAATATGTAATGACACAGTCAATTGATAAGTACTTCGAAGCGTATCTACATTGCACGTCCGCAAAAAATTCGGATGTAAGATATGTCATTGCAACGGCTCCACCACTAAATTCCAGCATTTCCCTTGTCGGCGTGACGTTACAATCATCCCTGGCAGCCACCTGCCACACCGGTCCATGATGTGGTTCTAGCATGAAGATTATTTAATAAGCTAATGCAGACTACGGAAGCTGGGTTACTCACATGCTGTCTCTCAAATTTAAGCCACCAAGCCCCGTCTTGCTCCGTCACAACCGACCGTGAAAACCATTGCCTTGCCTTCTCTACCTTGCACTCTGCCCAGAACAATCTTGCAACCGTGCACGTCACGATTGAACTCTTAAGGCCTTGCTCTTTTTCAACGCACCCACCGATCGCGAATTGCGAGTCGGGAGCAGTTCAGCCCAAATTGCCATCGACCACAGGAAGTGGGACATTCTTAAAGACCGCGAGGGAGCATTGAGCGGCACCCCCTGATCGTTCTTCCACACCAATGCTCTTGGCCCATAGGACCTCGTTGGCAAGGTTTACTAGACCATCCTCCTCGAGAATGGGTCGCGCTTTGATACTCTTCCATCGAGCTCTTCGAACTTGGCTGCGAGAACCTAAAGGGTGGCCTCCTTGAGACATGCCTTCATCCCCCCGGCATGGGATGCTCGAGCAGGTAAAGTTGTTTTGTAACTGATGAATCTGTCCTTGAATTATATACAACTTCGCGAACTTGGAAAAACTTGATCAGTGCAGTCGATACAGTCTCGAGAGCAACGTCATAGCGCCGTCGTTGCCGCTCGAACACAGCAGACTTCATCCGGATCTACAGTGAGGATGGATGGAAATGGTTTCAAGGCCCCTCAGAATAGATGAAAACGGTCACGAGTTGGCATCTGATGTGTGCTAGGCACATAATGTTCTGCGAAGTCAAACCCCAGTATTCCTCATATCAGCGAGATCCGCGACGGTAGGAGCAACTTGCCTGTCGCCCGTGTGGCCTGCAACTCGTTGAAGAACTGAGACTACCTCAGATGCCATGCTTTTACCTGTCCTTAAGCTCCTCGAGATTTGGGTCTCCATCCTTGTCTTGATTGCGGCACGTACTTCAACCATCAACTTCGGCACCTTTTTGGTCGCGATTCCAGGGGGATCATGCTCACTGGCATGCATTATGGACTATATCGATTATCCGAAGCAACGCGTCTTACAGCCCTCAACCATTTGCTGCCCCCGCCACGCGATACCAGAATACCCAACCATCCCGTGCGGTCCACGTCCTCATTCTCGGGACTGGTGCTCTTCCGAGCTCCTATGATTTCTTGCCGGCGTATCTAAATCGCTGACATGCTTGGCCTTGGCAAGTTTTGCCCATTTTCAGCCCATTCTCGGTCACGGTGCATGCCAATGCTTTCTTGGTTATTCTCTCCCCCGGAGGCCAGATACAGCATTCGGGCCGGTGGAAAGCCTTCAAACGATTTCCTGCCGAAATGCCGCCCAAGCGCTGATAACATGAGCCAATGGAACGTGGCCGCACGGTAGCCCTATATCAGGAAAGAACAATATGTTCACAATGTGGACGCTCACCTTTCGCTGCCTACTCGCTTTGCATCGTAATCATGTCGACGACGACAACAGGTGCGTGGTAACAGGATAGCGCAAAGGTTGATGAGGCTGAGTCATTGGACAACTTGAAGAACGCGAATTGAAATGGAGGCTGGTAGCTCCGTATATTCAGTTACGTTCTCGACGAGTGGCGAGTACCTCTGGAGCGGTACAACTTGAGGCACCCAAGTATGGCGAGTGGGGAAACAAGACTTTGGCAAATGTGGGAACCGGACGGTGGGCCGTAGTCTCGCTGCGTCCAAGGATGGGAAGTGGATAGCAGCAGGAACATAATTACATCGTTGGGGTACAGCGACTTATGAGCAG
The DNA here is from genome assembly GCA_038091235.1 of Tylopilus rubrobrunneus. Lineage (NCBI taxonomy): Eukaryota > Fungi > Basidiomycota > Agaricomycetes > Boletales > Boletaceae > Tylopilus > Tylopilus rubrobrunneus. Next base: position 14,005 of record JBBPOC010000027.1, on the reverse strand, counting down.
GTCTGGGAACGCATGGAAGATGACGAAGAAGTCAACGCGGTCGATTTTTCACCCGACTCCTCGCGTTTCGTCTCAATGTCGTACAACAAAACGACCTCGGTCTGGGACATTGCCACCCAACGACGAGTACTCACACCCTACCACGAAGAGTCGCCCAAGCAACACGATATCTCCACAGGGAGACAGGATCGCGACAGCGACTGAAAATTCCATCCACGTGTGTGACGCCAGCGATGGCCACCCGCTGACAGACATCCAAGTATCAAACATCCGGTACTCCAACACTAGGTTCCTCTGGTCCAACGACTACATCTTTATCGTCTGGGACCAAAATATCGTGCAACTCGACGTATCCGCACGGTCGCCAGCCGGGGAATGGCCAGCTCCACATTCAGGCACTTGCCCGTGCATTGCCATGTTAAACCACAAGGAATTTGATGCATACCCTGCGAAAGGCCATACCGTATCGTTCTGGAACATCGCAACAAACTCCCAATTCGTTGTCGTTGAACACACTGAAGACATATCCTCAATTGCAATTTCGCCAGAATCTTGACCTGCTCATTGCAGTTCGTCGGGAAGACGGGATCGTCATTGAGAACATATCACACTTCACCGTAAGTACCATGCAATGTTTTTCTCATCACCTGTCGAAAGGATTTTACTGTGACACAATCTAGGCATCCGCTGGCGAACGAGGACGAGATGGTAAACCTGGTGTAGCTCAACCCGGCCGGAAAGGGGGGCAGCAACGTACCACTGCGTCGTCGTCGCATTGACATCCTGGAGGCGGCGCCGGCGGCGCAGTTGTGATCGTCAGTGTCATGGTCGAACTATGGATGAGAAAGGGGGGTTAGGCCTGCTGCCTTCGCCACAAACGGCGTTTATCGGAGGGTACCTTCAGCGCATACGCCGGGATCGCTCTCGACGTGCCCGCCATTCCCCTCGTCTCCGCGCCCTCCGAATCTGCAACCTGCGCATCCAATCGATCCTTTTCTTCAAACTCCGTGGTCACCGTAGTTTTGATGATCGCTTCACATGTCCTCGGTGAACCCTCCCTTTCGCACCGTTTCGCCACCTTTAACCACCGCTCCTGCGTCAAAAGCACTTGGTAGCGCCGCAGCTCGCCCATACCTGCTTTGATCGTCCTGTCCACGTCGTCCGGTTCTTTGTTCCTCGCCTCATCGGACTTTTCCGGATCTACAGTTGCTTCCTGTTCGGGAAGACGGCCAGCAGCAATCCAAATTTCGTGAGACGTTGGACCAGACTTGCGAACATTGTTCAAGACTGTCCTTGCACGGTCTGGCGTTTCAAGACGCGCGAGCGGATGTTTCGAGGTTGGCTGTCTCTCTCCATAGTCGCACGGAGCTGGGAATGTTCTCAGGGGCTTCAATAAGGTGAGCAACGACGAGGTGATATGAACTAGTAAGATACAGACCTTTGCGAAGCACTCTTTGCGTTGACATCTTGTTCTAGATCGGCGGCAAGCCATATTTTCACACTTTGTCCCACATGCTGGACTGCGTTGGCAAGAATAATCTTGGGGTCGTCTCGGTTCTGTAACAAACATCGGCAACCAAAACAGCGACCCCGCTGACCAATACCCACGTGTAAGCGAGCAGCTTCGAGTCACACGTCTTCACTCTTTGGACATTAATATTGTTCGCATCCAACCTTGATCAGCTTACATGCAGCAACCATTCGGCTACCGTGCCCCTCTAAACATGCTGCAATCCAACCTGATACATGCTTCGGGTTTGATTTCACGAGCGAATCGAAAAGCGTTCGAGCACGTTTGATGTCGCCAATTTCAGCTTCCGACTTGATCACGACGGTATCCAACGACGTCAGGTAACCCTTGGGTCGACCGATGTAGCCAGCCCAGAGCTGGTCGGCGTGCCCAAGATCTGCAATACACGCGAAATGAGCACGGTGGTGAACTTGATGCAGGTGATGATACCCGCCTAATATCTTGCCCCGTGCCTGACCAATCTCCACAAAGTTCGTCAATGTCCCATCGGCCGCAGGTTCCCTCATGTCTCCTTTCTTCGCTTCTTGCGTGTAAGATTACCTACTATCTCATTACTAGTCGCCGACGACAGACCAAACTTCAGATCTGTAAATCGCTGTTGTATTTTCGGACGCTCCGCTCGAAGCTGCACCAACTCTGCATTCTCGCGCGCCTCCCTATCAGAGAACCGTTGTGAACCACCAAGACACGAACGCGCGGGCATGAACGAACCAGAAAGGCGGACGCACCTCCGTGCCCGTCTCCGCAAATCCATATTCCAGTCGACTCGCATATCTTGTCTGCTTCTCCGCCACCTTGTTCGTACGTCGTGCCCACAAAGAGACAGTATTCGTTATCTGGGTCAATGTCGGGTTCCTCGCCACGTCTGGCCTGTAGCTCTTTGATGCCATTGAATACGCCTTCAGGCGACGGAAAGAGGGAGGGTAACATAGATGGACATTCTCTCACAGGGCTGATATGCGAACGCGTCGTGCATTCAGAAGGCCTAAGAGTCTTGTCAGGCCATCGATGGTTGGAAGTCAGGGTGATTGTACCCACCCACGACCGAGACCGGCGACATAGGATGCTGGCACTACCGTTGACAGGCATACTGTTGTCTTTTTTTCGCTGCCATGGCTAGAGCAATCCTGAGCTTGACTTTGAGAGGTCGAGTCGTGGTTAGCGTCGACAGCATAGACGCAGGATCTGAAAGGAGAAAATCGATGTCGGAGGAGAGAAAGGATGTGAGAAAAGGTGGACTTACGAAGGCGACACGTCAAAATCGTGCTCGAGGAAGTAACGTCACGTTCTCATGACTGACAGTTTTCTGATACATAGAAGGTCGAAGTTCGCACCCGAAAAGTCAATATGCTTCCGGTGGACTTACCCTGGAAAGATGGGAGGTTCCGGACTGCGCTTGTCGAAACGATCATGTCTGATGCTGACGAAGATGAGTTAGATAGCAATGGGAATCGGAGTCTGAATTTGGACGACCAATCAACGATCTCAGACACCTTAGTATGCATGCCTACTAGGACTCGTACTTTTCGTTTCTTACACTCAGTCAAAATGCATGGTTGCGTGGCATATGCAAGTACATACAATTTTGGTGAGGTATGCCGTGGGGATCACATAACGTGACAAATGAAAAACCAATGTAAATGACTCGCTTATTCCCGATACGGAAGTAGAGGGTTTTATGGGGGGCAGTTAGGAACCCTCCTTGACCTTGACGGTACCACGCAGTCTGAAAATCGACGGGTACGTTCAGAATCCAGAGGTCGCAGAGTAGTCACATACCCGGCGAGCAGCACGAACCAGTGCGACAATATTCGCGACGATGTACGTGCGATAAAAGAACCCTCTGAACAGACTGTTCACGTCACGATAGACGGGTTGCCAACATGTGCTTGATGCTGCATACGTCGAAGACCGATGTGGTCCAAGGAATGACATGAGCAAGTGGAATGACGACGCAAGTGAAGCAATCCAGTGCCATCGGCCGGCAAAGGACAGCGCCGACGTAATCGCTCTCAGGGTGTTGTCAGTGGTCTCCCAGCACATGAAACGGGGTATCTGATTTGCTTCCGAAGGCACGAACAGGACTCGGAAGCACCTTGCCATTCAGTAAAGTAATGTGCACGCACCGCCTGTGCCCGGCACGTCTGAAAGCAGAGGGAATTCAAGTGAACCACGCTTACCGGTCGCTTTCTGGGGTTCTCAGGCAAACGGAGAAGAGATGTCGACGTGACGATGATTCGAATATAGTAACGCAATCGCCTTGGCATGTTCTGGACGCGGCTGCAATGTAAAAAGAGAGCAGGCATGAAAGAGATAAGCCACGAATCTGGCTGAGGATGGGGTGAAAGTACCAGCCACGTACACACGACACAACACGTTTGTATGCCCGGGAAAATGATCGACAGATCTCGGTGCCTGGGTAACACATATATGAGTAAGTGCGGAAGGAGAATGAGGAGAGCGCGAACGTTCAGGAGGAGAGAGGCAATTAGTGTTGAAACGGCACCAGCAGGAAAATCGATGGGATAATAGCGTCCAGGCTATACACAGCACACTGAGTGGAGCACTGATTTATTGTCTGTTGAGTGGTACTCGAGACAGCGAGTCTCGATGGGAGCTCGGATGAAGCCTGTTGTTTCTACGGATTCGAACAAGTAATGCTCGGCTTCGTCAAGCTCACTGCGTTGGGACTCGGGCACTCAGATCTCAGATTTCAGGGCGTCGAAGCAACATACTGAATACAATGAGACAACTAAGTAACTATGAGGAACCTAAATACTCTTAGCGCCTAGCTGCAGATTCAAACTGCAGGTAGAAGAAAATACACCGTGATAGTGCAATACAAAAAGAAGTACAAAAACATCCTTGGAAATGTCCACCATACCTAACGCATGCGGCATTATAAATACAGAGAAAAGCCAGAGCACTTCAGTTGAAAAATAATAAAATGTAGGCTGGCAGGGAAGACAAGCATGGATCTAAAGTATGGCCATCACTGCTCGCCCGTCAGCTAATTAACGGTAAGCCTACATGGTTGAAACTTACCGGAAGGTCGTAGGATATACCAAAACCACGTATAGTGAGTGCGGAAACTGCTTCACAGTACTTTCCATCGACAGTGTCGGTGTCTTCGACGATGTAGTTCTCGGTGATGAAACGCTCCGTGGCTGCTTCACCAATGTGGTCGGACATTTTGCTTTCATAATCTTCGCATTGTGCTTGAATATTGACAAGGCATGTGATGACTGCTCTCTTCGTCGACAAAGCTTCTCGATAATGCTTTTCGACAACTTGTTGGTTGTACGGTGGAAGTCGCGGGACAATCTACCATCACATGAGTAGAAACATTTACGTTACGTCCAACAGGGCATACCAGTAACTTGCTAGCCTCTATCAGTGCTTCATGGAAAGACGTTAAAGCGTCTCTTGGCCCTGCACCCTGCACCCTCTTGAACATCGGGGCGTCCGCAGGAGAGGACCTTGACTGAGGAGAGTATGTGGAACAACGAATGCCTAGTGCCCAATTTCCCGGAATCATCTCTCTGTTGGAAGGCATAATCTCATCGGGAGAAAATTTGATGGTAGATGTGTATACCATCGCGAGTCGGTTGTGGGAAACTTGCTGGTAGCGGAGCACAAATACACCTAGTCATCCAAATAGGATTCGGAAGACGTGACTGTCACGCACTCGCTCTCCGTCCCTTTTAGGAACATGTGACGATTACTGATCTTGATCATCCGCCACTGCTTTGCCTCTGCTCACCACCGTGACAATGGCCTCTGTTCCCGAGTCCAATACCTCCTCTCTTAGTCCAGCCTTATCTGATATTAGTAGCGCACTCGACTCAATTAGCCTCGGCTCGGACAATGATGGGGCTGAGGACTTACTGCAGGCTATTTTTCGGTCTGTTGGCGGGCCAGGACACAGTGCGCAGCATTTTGATGCGATGAGACCTCAGCTCTCACACTCCTTGACAGTCAGCATTGAGGATTCAGCACCGTCAGTCGCGGAGTTGGACTCTCCGCAGAACTCCATTGGGACGATTGACAGCCCGTCAACGCTCAGCACGTCAGTCACCAGCATTATCAGCACTGTTCCGATCGTCCTTCCAGAAACCTTCCCTTCTCTCCTTACCAAGGAGGCTTTCGACTGGTGGTTGTTATACATCCACTGCACGCAACAGATTCGTTTTTTGCTTCTGGCCGGTCAGCTCGGCTTCAAGGACACCCTCATTACATCCCAGGTCGCAATGGTCCTTGCTACCTGTATCCGGGAGCATCAGAGGCGCCGCCCTGGATGGCTCCCTAGAGTAGGTGAGTAGCAGCCCGTTAGCGCGATCAGAAATCAGTACTGATATCCCCACCAGTGTATAATTTGACTTTGGACGGTGGAACTCGACGATTCTGTTCCAGCTGGACCGACGTGGTGTTCCGAAGGCTTTTTGTCAACGAGGTAAGGCGATATTCTTGCCTACCACCTAAAATACTTATGGTTTATTAGGTAAGGGACATCCCAAAGACCTTCTTCGCTCTCGCCTGGACCTCCTGCACAACACTCATGGTTCCTGCACCCAGCCCCGCCATCGAGACCCCCCGCTATCCACGCTACGCGCTCGTGCAGAGGCTTCACGGCGCATCTGCACCAGAGCGCGAACATGCTCAAAACCTCGTAATTTGGAACCAGAAGTTTGGATTTAGCCATTGGCATGTCATTGAGATGTCCAATATATTTGACGAAGGCACAGCAGTCGTGAGTTCACCTTTTGTTCTTTCTTACCATTATTAAAATTATCATGCAGATCCATTGGTTTTCGGATCCGGTGACGCGTGATATTCTCTATCATGCGCTCCGAAACACACAGTCCGCTGGGTGGTTTTCTGTCACGTCGCCTGATCTAGACGAGGACGGTCAGTTTAGCTTTAACCCGCTGAACGAGGGATCGCTCCAAACAGTTTCGTTTGTTCTGGCATGGGTAGGTCGTCCCAATAACGAGTCCTAGCACTGATCATAGTGTCTCATAGATCATTGTCATTATCAAAGGCGATGTTCTACAACTCAACAAGTTCCACCCTTCGGAGCTCCGCGGGAATCGTCTCAGAGCCGTCCAGCAACAGTACGATGCTATCTTTGCTTTCCTTCTTAGCATTTTACAGCTCAACAATCAATACTTGACTCCCGATGAAGCCCCCCAGGTTCGGCTGGCACTCTTGCAATGGCTTGAGGTGCAGCCCGTCTGGTACTAGTTCAAGTTCGTCGTATACATGTATTCCGTATATCATGCTCATCTTTTGTGGCAAGTAAAATACTGTTGTCCTGTGATCGTGCCGGGTCGCAGCCGCGGCGGAGCGTCCACCGTGACACCGCGAATGTTGGATCCATCGATCTCGCGAGTCGCCGTGGACACCGCTGGCAACCGTAACATTTTACGAATCCACAGACCCGAATAGGAGTCATGTTGATCAGCCAGATGTCTGCGATCGCCTTGGGTGACTTCGAGTCTTCTCCGCTGCTTTTTCTTGTCCATCGCGTCTATATGTATGGAGGCAACTTCCAGCGCTGTCTCCCCCAACCCAACCCTCTCCCACCGACATCCGCGTCGTCGTCTCCGACACGCACAATACCCACGCCACACAACCACCTCCCCCAGCGAGTAATATTCTACTTTACCCTGGCGATTTGACCCAGTCGGGGCACCTCCGGAGCCGTACGATGCATGGCTCAGCGAGCAGCCCTACCTAATCAAAGTTCTCATCGCGGGGAGCCACGACGCCGCACTCGCCGAGCCCGAAACATGTACATACATCGGAGTCCGAGGCATACCCAACGTTCATCTACCTCAAGAACGACGTCATCGACATGACCGCGCGCATCTACGTAGCTTGTACACTCCCTTAGCACGGCACCTGGGCCTTTCAGTACCCGCGCTTCCGCCCGTGCACGCACCATCCAACCGTGGCGCTCCGGACCGGGATGCCCCCCCGCGTCGACCCGCTCCTGACGCATGGCTCCCTGCTGGGACATCTCGACCGCGGTGCGCGGTGCCTATTTGGACACCTCCACGCAGCGCGGGGCGTCGAGCGCGTCCGCTGGGACGACGTCCAGCCCGCGTTTGAGGCCGTGTGTACCGCCGCGGATGCCAACGCCGGGGTGGGCACCCAGTGGGCCCTGTTTATCGAGCTGGATGGAGGGCGATTACGGCGAAGTTTCCCGCGTGGTGGTGGGGACATCGTGCGGGGCGGATGCGGGGACGGGAAACGGTACTCGTGAACGCGGCGGGTGTGGGAGATGTGCCAACCGCGTTCGAGGAAGACGGCAAGCGGAGAGGTGCGATCGTGGTGGACGTCGATTTGGAGTCCTGATTCAGCCTACGTGCCGTCGTGACTAATTTGATCGTAGCCATAGGAAAGGTTAGTCATTTCGCCTCTTCATGCGTGGTTCACCGATCGAATTTCAGACAACTTCTCTTCTTGATGACAGCATAACAAGGCAGAATCCAGTCGAATAGTAGCCTGGGAGCGTCAGCGTCTACATTCCTGCTTGTCCTTCCCGTCTCCGTCTACGAGTCGCTCACTATCCGACAAGGGATCTCAGAACGCACAAGGATGGATTAGCTATGAGAAATTCGGACACGTTGGCTGCCCTTGATCGAGCCCGGCGCTCGCCTCGCTCTCTATTGAAACGTTCACAGTTGAATGACATCATTCGCTCAAGGTAGGTATGACCTGGGGGTCATTTGATAAATTTACTCCATGTAGCAAATTGTGCAACGATGGTATACATACTGTTCGCACAAGGTGCGTAGTTAGGGTCTCTGACATTCTGATTCCGGTGAGACCAAGTAGCTCACATTTCTCCCTGCGAAACACGTATGTGGGCATATCCTTGGTCGTGTACGAAGTCACCATCTGAATCACGTAAAGTCGCTTGCCTTTGACAGCACTAAAACTAAACGCTCACTATCTGCGCAGGGTCATCGGATGCAATATATGCTGAAGCAATGTTGCGTGCCCAGGTCGTCGTACAAGCCCCAAGTTGGACTCGTCACAAGGTAGCCTCAATAAGGGTTGAGTCTCTAGCTATAAAGTGCAAAGCGCCGGGCCCTATCAAATCTTACCTCTCGAGAGTTGGACGGGGAAGACAAAGGTGTGTACCTGTTACATAATTCCTAGGGCTTGACTCTGGAAGTAAAATCATGTCGGCCGCACCAATATGTACAAAATAGAGGTTCCAGGCAGAATGGAACGCTTCTGCCGCTACAAGGGGAGTTATTGTGTCTCGTTGTCTGGATTCGTCGTCGCTCGGACTCCTGAGTCCTCAAGTAGCCGAGCGAAAAAAAGCGTTTCGCTCGATTCTTATAACTTGCGATTACCAATAGATTACATACCTATAGTTGATTGATGCATTTCAAGTTGTTGCCACCGCTCATCAAATCCCATACTCCCTACCCCTGGGCCTCTCCCAAGGGGTGTAGGTTATGAGAGAGTCGACTGTACCTGTGCGCTCAAGTAGCCAAGCGGGGATTGAAAAGTGTCTCGTTAGATTCTTTTCGGGTAACTCAGCCAAGCCTGAGGTGGGTGTGATGGTGAGGGATCAGAGACAAGTAAAGGTTCGATGGCATAGCTATCGGTACCTGACCCCACTCCGAAGGTTGGAAGATCCGGTAGTCATTCGGGAATGGCGTGCGCAGGTTACACCATTGATAGGCCAACGTACTCCATATATATGCCAGTGGCGTGACGCACTCGGGGTAAGTACTTGGTCTCCACACAGCTTCGCTACAACTTTAACCTATTCTGCCTCTGGCAGTGGCCGTCCGTGGGCAACCCGCATTCACTCACGCGTATGTGAGGAGAACCTTAAAAAAGTGCCAACGCTGTTGAGCTGAAGAAATCGTGAGACCATGTTCCGTTCGAGCAAGTCATGTTACAACTACTCGTTATGAATTTCGCCTTAGATTTTTGTTTACCTATGTTTACTGGGCAAATAAACTACCCCCGATCTGCCTTTAGTGTTGTCCAGTAAACATAGGTAAACCACAATCTAAGTGGAACACGGGCCTTTGACCCGTCTCCCACACTCCCGAGTTCCCAGACTTCCCAAATCTCAGATTTTCTGGGCCAAAGCCGCCTATCGATTTGAATCTAAGGCATGTCTCTCGTTGCTGGCCCATTGACTTGCACTGGCATATTTTCACGACGTCGCTCTTTTCCACTCGCCAGCGGTGTCTGTGATAACACGCTAGGGGCTATCCTCATCGGTGCTTTATTCGCTTCCGCGTGCGTCTTTTTCCTGGCGCCTGCACTACTTAGGGTGTCTTTTAGCTTCTAGGGCGTCATGAGCGTTCAGACTTTCATACATATGCAAACGACCAGCTATTCAGGCTGTTGGAGCTCGCCGTGGGTCCTCTTTCCTGACCTAGGATATCGTTCATCCCTGGGTATAGGTCGCGGTGCTATGGTAAGGAATCCTGCCATGTACAGTCGTGGTTTTCTGTTGGTTAACGTTCCCCGTATCTCGTGACCAATTACATGCACCCAGCGGCCATCGCAGTCCTAGTGTGGTACGTCCTGAGTCAATTCGCTTAAATTATGAGTGTAGCTTTGTCTGAGGCAGTATTGGCACCAGATCTACACAACCGTGACTGAGATTTCAACGTATTGTGCACTAGCATCCCAATTGATGATCATCTTGCTTTCAGATTATGACGGATGTGGTTGTCCGATGGTGAGCATGCTTGACATCTTTCCTGCATCCCAAGCTGATGCATGTCAGGTTTGTTCTCAAAGCGAGTATGGGGGCGTACGTCTACCATCGCTTTGGGGTGGTGTCCTTCTGATGGCGTACAGTTAGCGATGGGAACATTATCTTGATGTCCATGGTTGTGAGTCGAGCCCTACGAGCGTCCGTCGAAAGCCATTGCATTCTGATTCGTTTCACCAGCGGATCCTTTCTCTGGCCGATTTGGGTGTGTTGCACCCGACGTGTTCATTGTGCACAGGCTGAGTTGGACATGCACCGATAGTCGTCGGACTCTGAGCGTGCCTGCAGACGTCGTGATGATGAGCTGACTTTTGTCGCAGTGATTACCGTGAAAATGTTTGTCCCAACGATTCTCTTTTCGATCCGCTGATACCTAAGTCGTATTTCGGTTTTCAGATCAAGACCTCGTCGGACCTCGCTTCCTGTGCGTACAAGCGTGTCGGGTTTTGGGCACTGGTTTTTACGTGTGCTTGTTCTATGCTAGCTTTGTCACTTCCTTTGCGGGTGGCCTTTACCTCAGTATCGTGCTATGTTATTGGCAAGAACGGGTTTCCACAGGTATTGGCACTGTGTTGCGCACGACTAGTCTACTTATTTGTTGGTCGTCAAGAACGGATACACTCGTTAATCACGTACATTGTTATGACGGGTGAGACGTGTCGTGCACCTCCTATTCATAACAGACGTTCTCAAAGGTGTTCTTACGTCATAGGGACTTGGTCCGTTTCACGTGTTGATTTATGCCCTACGATCTTGTTCAGTGTCGATGCCTCGGAACTATATTTGTGCGTTGATCGTCACGCTACCCTACATGGACATCGCCAGTGACTGATTATGGGCAACAGTACGGAGTGATGCCAAACAACTACGTTTTCTTGGCGTTCTATTTTTGTCTCGCAAAATGTGAGAACTCTCTGAGAGTATGTTGTAACATTAATCACCCGGCCTGTAAGTTTCTAGTTTCTGCTTTATTGACTTTCTGCCTTACCCGGCCGCACTCGCTCGCCCTCCCGTGTCTAGTTAGTGGGCACCCCATCCGAACATGACCTGGATTGTAGAGTGGTGACATACTCACGACCACCTCCCTTAGACTCAGCAATCTCCAAGAGCACCGAAGGGCCCGTTTCGATCCATCTTACAGGACTGTGTGGTCGCTCTAGTGACCCTCGTTTCGCGACCGGCTGCATGGCACCGTTGACCGAACATGCCACGCTAGTCGTATCAACAAGGCACGTCTCTTGTTCGCTCTTAGCGCCTCTCCAAGACTGATCGCGGTGTTTTGTCATACTTTCAGTCTATGCACGGAGATCTGGAGATTACGGTGCACGCGTCAGTCGACCAGGTTTAAATGCTGCCGGCGGTTGACGCCATGTTTCCTTATCAGTATATCATGCACTCGTTTTCGTTCCTTGTTTCTCGCGCATGATTTCATGTGTGTTCGCCTGCCATAGCTTCTGGGGTGTCACGAGCGCTCAGAGTTTCATCTATCATCGATATATCATCAACGATACCCAAACGACTAGCCGCTATGCGATCGCACCGCCGCATCCGGGAACTTGTACCGGTCACTAGGGACTGTCCTCCTCTCTGCGCTCTCCCCCACGACTAGCAATGAATTAATGACCACTAACCTGATCAGCCTGGTGTGCGTATGCTGGGAATATTATCCAGTTTGCCTGTTCTCCGAGATTGAACCCATCCTTCACGGTGGTTGCCACTGGCAGTGGCCTGCTGAGTCAGCAATACGCGTTATTGGGTAGGCGGCCTCCGTACTAGTATGTCGTCGACCAGTCTCAACCTGATTTTATCTGGAGTCCTTTACTAGTATCATCCAGTCATTGTTCTCGTTCTCGTTGAACTATTTGGTCCAGGTGGGATCCACCCAGGGCCAAGTTTGCACGGTATATCTCTCTCTCCGCCCGCTGTCTCCGCTTTGCTCGCTATTTCCCTATGTAGAATCGCGTCGTGTCAGAGTTCACATCGGACACTCAGATGCGAACACGCGGCGACGTGGAGAGCGCAGGTCAGGATCGGGATACGATGGGACACTAGGCTGCACCTACGCGCCTAAACTGTCCTACTCTGCCTCCCGACCTCGAGGAAATTACTCTTTCTCTGCTCAGCCGGATCCCCGCAGTGGACAAGGACTATGGGACAGAAACAGAGGGCAGTGATATTACGTTCTACAGGAGTTGTTCATGCCAGATAATAGAAGAATATTTGAGTAACGTCTGTTGTTTATGAAACTTGAGCGCTCAGCATCGATCGGCACGACATGGAAACAAATATCCATGGGACGTGCATACGAAGTCCTCCGAGTCTACAGAACATATGTTTTTTTCAACAAACTTCCGGCCAGGAGGACTGATCCCAAGCATCCACATGTCAGAGATATGAATGAAAAGAAACGTATCGTTCACGATCAACACAATCCTCCACTACCCCGGCAACAACGGACCACCCTTCGATTCTAAGTTGTTCACATGTAAAGAATAAAGAGTGCATGATAGAGAATATCCGATACGACGAGGGACCACGCCTAGGTGCCGGCCCCTAGTTCTGAACGAACCCCTTGTAGCCTTCGAACTCGATACTTGGACCGCGCGTCGTGAGTTCATCGATGAGGGCGAGGAGCACGCACCAGTGACGGGATCCAGCTTTTGCTCCCGCGCACGCTCGTTCGAGGTCTCTTGCCATTCCCGAGAGAGCGTTTTAGGTGGCGTGGTGCTAGAGCAAACACAACGCGATACGATTCTGAGCGATTCCGTCGACAGGGCCAGACAGGCAAGGAATGGAGAGACCAGCGACACGCAGAGGGGGAGAATAGAACGGGGGAGTGACAGGGAGAGGAAATGAATGCACTTACCCCGCGCGTGAATGGTCCATGACAACAGATGGGACCCATCGTGTAGGGGAAGATTTTTCACCGGGTTGGCTGACGCGAGAGTCCGAGGACCATAAACGCGTGTATGCGCAACATAGGAGGCATGAGTACCACGTCGACCGCCCAGTCAAGCAACAGCAGAAACACGGTTAACCAAGGACAGGAAACAAATAACGACAGGAAGAGAAAGAGGCATGAAAATAAACCGCGTCGACACGCGCCAACTTTTTTCTCATCTACCGACGACTTCCAGTCCTTTTTCTGAATCTCCTCAAGCTGTCTCTGGACTGTCTCTCGATCTGCCTTGGACAGGTTCCCACTGGGCTTCGACGTGGCCCAACGGGATGAGCAATGGTGCGTTTGGGCTCGCGCTCGCCAACGCGGATGCAGAAGGCACGGCCGTGGTGAGGCGGTGCAGAAGGAGGCGTTGTGTGGGACCCGCAACACGAAGAGCTCGTATCTGGAGAGTGAATGTAGGCTTATGTAAATCACCGCACGGACTGTTCGTCAGTCATTGAAGGAGACGGAGCAGGTCGGGTGCAGTGAAACGCGGCAGTTGGACAAGTGTGTCACGGTGCAAATAACCCCTGTCGCTTGCAGTGAATTTAAGTCAATCAATTATTGGAATGTGATGGAACCCGTTACATTGTTCGTAGGACATAATCTCCTCGAGCTCCTAAATCGTCGTCGCCCGATGTATGTGGTCGACTTGTTGCCGACCAGTACGCGTCGCACTATTTGGTCTGTGCGTGCCAGTGACTCATCCAGGTGCATTGTATCACATCATGCTCCCCTTCTCCCCCGCTACCGTCCATCCCAGTCGATCACC
>JBBPOC010000026.1:0-44155 GCA_038091235.1 Tylopilus rubrobrunneus | reverse complement strand
CGCGCAGGGAACGGAACACTGGCGTCTGCACTGCGCATGAGGGCAGACTTGCCTGCAATTGGCCCTGCAGCGCGTCGTGTGCTCGTGCGTCTCGGAGCACGGTTCCTGACACGTATGCTCGCAATAAAGACGCTTCTGACAAGGATGCGAAACGTGCATCGTCCTCTTGATGTGGCCTCTGTCGGTCATCGTGTCATTGAGCGATTGACAGTCCTCGCATGTGGCATTACAGCTCTTGCCACAGCACACCATGAACTCTCCACATCGAGCCAAGCATCAATAATCTTCTGGGTCTTGCGAACAAGGCATCTTCGCTGCACGCTCACAGTCTGGAAGTCGTTTCTCGCCCTCTTCGTTACAGCGGACGCTTTCGAGCGCATATAGCTTGTAGCTAAATATCAAAACCTAGCCAGTTGGATGGTAAAGTAACCAAAGACCTGCGCACCATGGAACAGAATCTTTGATGTGACCACAAGGCAACTCAACCCTAGGGACTGCACGGGTGGTCCCGGCGACAGAGTTTTCTACAGCGTTTGGTACATGATACTCCAAGATGGTCAGGATCGTCGCAGTGGCACTAGATTTCAGGAACAGTAAGCTTGGGACCGACGAAACGGGTGGAGAAGTTCCCACCTTAAACGAACAGAGATGGCCACATTTCAGCAAGTAATCGCACTGCTCCATACAGCCACCTAGGTGCGGCATGAGCCCCAATACCACGAAAAAGATCTTTGACGATCCTACCATCCGGCGCGATGCGGGGATGAGACATGCTCAACCGTATCAGGATGCCTATGACAGGCGACGGGCAGTGCTGAGCCAACCGCGTCCTGTGCGTCTAGTTCCTCGATGATAGATCGCCACATTCTGCTTTTTGCAGACAGGTTCTCGGCATTTCCAAAGATATACAAATCCTCGCGAGCACGAGACAGCGCCACTGAAAAGGGGTGAGAGTGCAAGGAAAAACTCGAGAAAAGGGTAGTAGATACCGTTGGTACGGTTCTCGGACCGAAAAGAAAGATAGCCTCAGCAATTCAGCACGCAGAACCCGTATACGGGGTACTTACCTTGAGGAATCCGATGTTCACTCGAGTGTGCTGGGATATCGTTGGCATCTCCAGCTCATCGTCACTGCCACCAGCATTTCGAACTAGGGAAAGGATGACAATCTTCCCAACGGTTAGTTACCAACGAGACTCGGAACAGTCCCCACCTTTCCTTCCTCTCCTTGATAGTTATCCAATGTCCGCAACCAGACCTGCAATGATTGTTAGACAAGAGTCGGATTATATACGAAAAACGACGCACGCGACTCGTCACCTTGACACGCTGGACGGATGCCCCAAGCCGTTGCGTGATAGGTGGAGGCTGACTATGGGGCGCGGGGCAGTCTATTCCTCGAAGGCGGTCTATTCCTCAAATAACGCCACCCAACCTGCTCTAAACCACTCTTACTGCGCCTTCTTTCTCTCTGCCACCTCCGCCAACCTCGCCTGCTCCCTCCGCCTCGCCTCCCTCCGCTCCCGTCCCCGCGTGATCAATGCCTTGGGCTCCTTATCCGCAAACAGGTATCTACACGCCTTCTCAATCATCCAACACTCCGCGAAATCGGCGATCATCACGCTCGTCAATTTCGCCTTGAACTGTGACACAAGTCCGTCCGTCAGCCGGTCGGAAACCAGACGATAGAACACGTACCGCGGTGTCCATCTCGACGATCTGGAGCCACCGGTTCAGCTCGGGGAAGAGATCGGTCAAGCCGGAGAAGGCGACCACACTCGCCGACGAGGCCCAAGCACAGCTTCGAGTTTTCGCAGATGCCTTCGCGGAAGAGTCGACTTTGAAAGTTGATCGCGAACGCGGAGACCTGTTGGGAGAGACCCAAGAGGTAGATGGCCGTGTTCAAGAGGCTTGGCTCGAATTTGGCTCCAAAGATCGATGATGCCCGGTCTGTGGTCACGGTGAAGACGTGGCGGTGGATGGACGACGAGACGACTTACGGTTCGTAAAAGTGGGCCAGGTTCGTGATGTACACCAGAAATACGATGTGCAACGCAAACTGGAGCAGGACGGAGATCAATACGTAGAGGTTAAAGATGTTTCCCAGTGGTCGTTCGCGCGAAAGCTTCTCGACGGGCTGTACAGTACAATGCAGTTGGCAACGCCACGCCGCCTACGGGACAGACACGCGTACTTGCGCGCGCAAAATGCACTGAGGGAGTTGAATGCCAAGATCTTGTACATCTGGATGGCCGCGACGAGTTTGCAACGACCTTGCCTGATGATGTGGAAAACTAGGATATAGATTGAGATGATGCAGGCAGATCGAAAAAGACTCACTGGCTGCCACATGTGAGAGTTTGGAGGTAAACGGAGCAGCATCTTCGAGCCCGATTTGAGGCACCTCCTGCGAGTCGTTGCCTTCCATGTTGGACAACGTATCCGTGATCGAACTATGGCAAATCATCAGTATCAAGATCCACCAACGCACCACCGTAAACAAACCTTCTCCATCGGATTTATCTACCTCGCAATCTGCAGGCTCGCTGTAGCCTTCTTTTGCGCTTCGACGACATCCGGGTACATGTGCGCAATGGCAGGTGGTACAGGCGGAGGTGGATGACCAAAGCGCGCAGAGATGTTGAGCTGACTCTCGCATACCTTCTTGATGCGCTCCATTTTCTGGGACTCGGCAATTTTTTGCAGGTCCTCGGGAGAACCGTCCGAGAGGGCAACACCAGTGTGGGCCTAGTTCAATGCACCGACGTCGTTTGTACCATCGCATGCCATTAACATGACGTATCCCAGGGTCTTCAAGCTTGTGAGAATGAATGCATTCTAAAGACCTGTCAAAAAGTTGAGGGCCCAACGTAGCAAGAAATTTACAAAGTAGGATTTACATCTCCAGGAGCTTCAATTGCCGGCACGGGCGTAGGTGAGGCTCGTGGGTGCTCTCTCCCGCCGTGTCGATTTATGCATGACCTTCCATGCAGGTCGGGCTTGGACGGGAGGACCGTCGTCGATAGGTGGAGGGGTGGTCGCCGCGGGAGGCGGTACAGGTGGTTCTTGAAGCTAGATATGCAAAGTCCGAGGGGACGTTTATTCATTTGCCAGTGAATATCAGGTAGTAAGGCGAACGGCTTACGAAATATGATTCATCCTAGGCGAGCAGTTCAACAAGTCATCGACTTCACACAAGATACTTGAAGCTCACCAATTCTGTACATCGATAATAGCACTATCTCCACAGCCCGACTCAATGAGGGTATTCCAGGCCCCTTTGGCCTGAGAGGAACAGGTCAACAAGTGTGGATTGTGAAGAAGATGAGGCCCGTACCTTGTGTGCTGAATCGTAGAAAATCGGTGTCAACTTGCGAATCGCAACAATACTAAATGCAGGCGACATGTTCTTGCGTTGCCTGATGAGCATATCAGTCCCTCCCTCCTCCAATTGTACATGTAAACGTGCCTTTTGTGGGTCTCTCCATCAGCCCAGAGCACACCTCGTCCAAATTAGCGCAACATCAGACATGGTATATGAGACCATAGAGGAAGTGAACGACAACGTACCGTGTATTCAAGGCCTTGCTTCGCCAACCGTGTCCGAAGTCCACGTATCCTTTGCGCGAAAATGGGCGATCACCTTGGGGTCATGCAGCATGATCCTGCGATTCCCCAACGTCGACGGAATCTGCCAGTGGTGTACCACACCGTACGTCTGCGCCCACTGGCACGACTCGTACATCGAGGGCGGGGTCATTGGTCTCCAAGGGTACCCCCTCGACGCCGAATGCGAAGCTCGGGCCGGGAGGACCCCGGAGGGCAGGCGTGCGCCGTCCGCGTGAAATGCGGACCAGCTGGATCAAGGCCCACGCAGCCGCGCATGCTACAACGGTGTTGAACGCCGAGAGAGATGGGATGCGGGATGACATCTCGTGTATGGCGTCAAAAACGGTACCACTGACAGAAAACCTGAAGAGCGTCATGATGGATCAGTGAGAGGAGTCCCAACGTGGTCAGCGAGCACAGTTTTCTTGTCAAAACGACTCGGACTCGGAATCCAGCCTAGTAGAAATACGAAGCATGGCATGATTACATAATGAACAGCGCCAGCCCACATCTGTCAATGATGTGTCACACGGTCACGGTATCGCTCAGATCCTAATATACTAACGCCAGGGACCGGTCAAAGTACTACTTAGCAGGAAATTTGACGCCGTTCGGATATACTGAATGATTGGCCATTTGCAGATGGCCGCGTCATGACTCGGATAGAGGCGGACGGAAAGGTAGCGTAGGACCATGATCCATGGCTAATGCCAGGCTATATGATCGCCGAGCCTGCTTCCGTTGAGTTTCACAACTTCCGACGATTGATGCACGCACGGACAACCTGGACCACATGGGTCCAGTGTCATTGGCAAGAACGTTGCATCTAGATAGGTTTGTCTCTTCTGTTACGCATGCAAGTGTTATTCAATAAAAACCACCACTTCGTACCGTCGTTTACGACACCCCTACTCCACTCGCTCCTTCGTCCTCTCGTCCGTGCCTTCCCCCGTCCTTCTCGGCAGGCTCATGCCCATCGCCGTCTTGCACCAACCCAGCCTCCAACGCCATGCCATAAAATCGACTCGCCTTGTCCGCACCAACACCTCTGGCGCGTCAAACTCGGCCTCGCGGCCTTGATCGAGCACAAGGACACGCGTCGACTCGATGATCGTGTTCAATCGGTGTCTATATCGCGATCCAGGATGAGAGAAAACAAACCAACGCGCGTCAACGAAGGTGCAGAGCGGTGGCAACAAAAGAAATAATCATCGAACAGTGGTCCTCGAATGGTCGCTTGAATCGTGCGGTCCGTATCCGGGTCCACGGCCGACGTCGCTATTTAACAGTGCACATCGTCAGTTTCACGATCCCGCTCGGAGCACACGGGTGGAAAACACACCTTCATCGAGGACAAGCACCTTAGACTGTTTCACCAAGCGATCAGCATTTAGGGTCACGAAACCCACACGAAGGGGCTTACCTTTCTCAACAAGGCCCTCGCGAAGCAAAATAGCTGCCTCTGTCCAGCAGACAACGACGATCCGCCCTCTTGAGCAGCAGTGTCAAGACCCTCTGGAAGGCTCTCCACGTACGACTTGAGATGAACCTAACGAGCATAAATAGTCGTCAGACGAAACATCCAGGCAAACATCGGCGTGAACACAAACGTGCTCTAGCGCGCCCCAAACATCGACATCTTGGTACTCGCCCAACGGATCAATGTTTTCCCGCAGCGTCCCTTCGAACAAGTCCGGACTCTGCGGGACGATCGAGAGCACTGTTGATAGCATTGCATCAGTGATTTGGTTCCGAAACACATAAGTCGAGTGGACGTACAGTCATGCAAGCCGATCGTGCTGATGTCCACACCGTCAATAAGGATCTTGCCCGATGTCGCTTCTATGACGCGGAACAGCGCAAGCAATAGCTGATTCACTAGATAAACAAGGACAATGGGACCGGCAGAAGAAACTGACTGAGGATTTGCCTGCACCTGTCCGTCCAACGGTGCCAATTCCTTCTTTGGGTTTCTAGGGAGAAGGACAATCAGACCGCTGATGACATGAACCGCAAAGAGAGATATACGATGATCATCGAAATGTCCTTCGGCACCAAATCCGGCTCGGGTCGATACCGCATCGAATACTCGCTAGACACAGCATGAGTGTCTCTCCGTCAAGAACACCGATATGCGTCGACGCACCGGAACTCGACTTTCCCAGCGCCGGGCCACCCCACGGATGGCTTACTGTCTGGCAGTTCGTGAGGCGCCTCCGCGGGTAAGTCGTTGCGTAATGTGTGATCCGCTCCACGCTGACCACGTTCTGCTCCACCTCACTCACTGATCGCACGAACCAGTTCTTCCGATCGCCCACACTCAGCGACACCACACATGAATCAAGTCAGATTGTTACTCACCAACGCGCCCGTCGTGCTCAACGCATACGACAACACCATCCCGACGAGGCCAGCATCGACGTTGCTCGTCACCACAGCCGTGGCGGGCAAGCCATCGGTTGACGGTCGTGCTCGGGAGGTAACACATTTGGTTTCGATCGAGCCGGCGCGCGTTCAGTGCCGTGAAGATGGCTTGTTGGCTGAAGGCTCGGATCGTGGACAGTCCAGACAAGGACTCGGAGAACCAAGCAAAGAACGGCGTCGAGACGTTTGAGTTCACGCGAGATCGAGAGGTAGTAACTAACATAAAAAATCAGAAGGGGATCAAAAACAAGTCGGATCACTTACACAGTCACTTGATAGTAGAACCACGATAGAGGGAGGACAGCGATTAAGAAAGGTGGGAAGCTGAAGCCAATGACCAAAAGAATGGATGCGGCTGAGGCGCATGTCCTGACTAAGTGTTGAATGACCTGAATGCGCGGTCAGTAAACAAGAGGGTTTCAGGGGAACGATGCACTCACCCTTCCTAGAATCAAGTCAACAACATAGATATCGCGGGAAAACAGGTTCAGAATCCTTTGTTCTCCGGTCAACATGTGCCAACAGAGATAAAAAAGATCCCCGGTACCTTCCAGTGGGCGTCAATTCAAAGAAACTTAACGGTGCCTTCATGACCGAGTCCAAAATCTGTCGAGAGCAAGTTCGCGAGCCTTTTCTCGGTCAGCAAGACTGTTTCTGCTACGTACTGCATCATCCAAATACTTGGAGCTCCTCAACGAGCACAACACCCAGATGAGCAATGCCGCCGATGCACCTAACGCGATCGACATCAAGTTGAAGAACCCGCATCCGAGCAGATAAGGATCGCTCAGCCCAGCGTTCCGTGCAGACTCTCGATTGCTCTCACTCCAGAGACGGAGCATGAACGTGGACATGACCGAGACCACTTGCGACAAGACCGTGACGAGAATGAACGCACCGAAACCGATCTTGGACGCTGCTTGAAGGTACTGGGAGTAGACCCTGCGTTGTTCGCTGTGTTCCTTGGACAGCCCAGAAGACGTCGCCTCGCGAATGGGAGGAAGGGGCGCGATGACCGTCTTGCTAAAGCTCGCGCGTCGGGCGACCTTCTCCGCCGCGGAGTCGATCTCTCTAACGAGTTTCGCATGCATGTCGCTCGTCGTCGGGGCAGTGTCCCCACTGCCAGCTTGTAGACCGCACTGTCAGGATTTGAGATGAGTTGTCTATATGATCCACATCGGGGATGATGCCACGGCGAGTTGGTCGAAATGTTTAAGATACGCGATGCTGTTGGTAACGACAGTTCTGGCTTTGGTCGCGAGTAAACCTTCCGGCCCGATGACATGATCTTCGCAGGGCCGAGGGTCGGATAGCGTTGTGGATCAGGTTCAGGTGGGGATTATATCGTACCAAAAACGTGTCGAGCAACGTGAGAATCAACGGCGGCCAAGACATCATCAAGAAGGGCCCTACGTCAACACACGTCAAAACGAGAACCGCAGGTATGATTCACCGACCCACAAATCAGCTCTGGCCTCGCGCCAACGCCACACGGGCACGTTGTCCACCACCCAACTAGGATCCCATATAAGAAACACGAAGTTATCAGTAATGAATGGAACTAACAGTTATGCCTGCACAATAATTTCGTCCCCAGTTTTCCATGTAACGCTTCTCAAGTACTCACCTTTTTCACCAACCTCAGTCATATCGCCTTCGGGGAGAACTTCCAGGTCAGGTTTCAAGGCACAAGCTGAGTGTAAGGGTGAGGAAAGACACATTTCTCATCGAGTCAATGACCGCACCTTCAATAATAAAACGACTCGTCGTATGTGTACGAGAAAAGAATATTGCCATGGACAGTCACGGATAATACCCTAGAACGTGTCAGTAAGCGCCACGCCGATAGCTGGCATCTTGCGCATACCATGGATTTTGCGCGGCATACGCTACGAAGCCAGACACCACCACCTCTTCTTCCATTTCGTGCATGTAATCGATGATGGCAGACAAGAGACTGCTCTGAACGTTACTCCGTCAATGCGTTTATCCTCCGACGTGAAGACGACAACCCTACCTTTCCATCTCCAACCCGTCCAAGGACACCCACTATCTCACCCTTCCGTACTGTCAGGTTGGTGCCCTCCAGAGCGGGTTGAATGGCATTCTTGTTCCACGAAAGTCTGCATCCCTGATCGACAAGACTTCATCCCCGATAGACAAGGAAGGCTTGTCAACCCACTTCACGGCACCTGGTTGGAGTTCCTCAGCATCCAAGAACTCGGAAAGACGCTTGACCGAAACAAGCGCTTCAATGATGTTTGAAGTGACCTGACTGAACTGCAGACACAGTTTGAGTGACGGCGATAACAAATACAATGTAGGACATACCATGGCGAGAGGGAACTGGAGAAACTTGAACAACGAGATTGCAGGAAAGATAACATTGGCTGTGAGGGGCTTCTTTGAGAACACTGATGCGGTAGCCAGGGAACTGAATGCGACAAGCATTATTCCCAAGTCAGAAGGGGGAGATCTCCCAATGCCCTTGTAGTACATACTCGAAATACCAAGCCAGAGAGTCATGTGCATCGCAGACGCGATGCCGATCTTTCTAAGCATCTTGAGCTCCAAATCGTTGCGGACACGCAAGACCCGACGGATGAATGCGTTTTCCCAGGCGTATCATCTATCAGTTCCTCCGCTTCCCGTACACCAAGGTGTCGCTCGAGACCTTGATGTCTTGCCCATGAATATCCATCCGTGTAGGGCATGATTCTAAACGGAAGGAAGAGCGTATATAACGGGCTTCGAAATGCATCAGACAAATGGACAAAGATTGATCAAGGAGATATGACATACTATCCATTCGGCCCGATATTGAAGAAAAAGGCGAGATTCTTGCGTATGCTGTTGATGATACCCAATCGTAGACACGTCATCGGATATTGACAGTTCACGTACCCCAAGTCATAAGAATTAATGAACGTCTTCAGTGCGGTTAGTAAGGTCGAGATACATCGACTAAGTAAAAATAAACATACCTCTCCCCTGTCTTTTGCCACCTTGCGATATATGGCATGGTCCTGTGCTTCGACAGATGTCTCGCCACGTGCGACTCCCCATAGATGCCAAATCAGCATGATCAGCACCGCGATACACATTACGACAGCGAGTATGTATGAAATTATAAAAACCAGCTGGGGGATGGTATGAACCCATGGCTGAGCGTTGGAGTGATATACCGAGAGGTGGAGCGTACCACAAAATTTAGTCCGACCGCGTCAATGGCATGAGGGAATCCGAGAAAAACTCCCCAGAACGAGGTATGCCCTGCAAGAAATGAGTTTACCACGTGGCCGCGCCAACGATCGAACAAGGACTGACATGAAAAGAACGAAATGTCGTTCATTGTACAGACCGACGCTTTGATTTACCCCTACTGAATGCTTGGTCATGCAACTAGCAAGCTCACACTGTACAAGCAAAAGTCGTCAATACGACACAGCAAGAATTAACAGAACTGGCACCGACGGGACAGTGGTGGTCATATTTTAGAACAAATTTGTTGCATATACGGCAATGATGCGCCCTCTCAGTGCGACGTGCATGAACACTTTCGTTCGCGTATTCAAACGCAGTGCTCACCTCTGGTCACATTATGCCACATCGTTTGCATCGAGAGAGGCTTGCGGGTACAGTAGACAGCCGTCTTTGGGCGGAAGGGGAAGCTCATAAGAAACCGGTCCGAGGATACCGTGGAAGGTCGTCAACAAACCCAGGTGGGGTCGTACAGACGTAGTAGTAGTGAGTGAAAAGGTTGACTGCGATGAGCAAGCAAGGCGGTGTCGATAGCCAAGGCAGTGATAAGGTGGGTTGCACAACAGTAACTGGATGAAAAGAACTCAGCGCCATAGAAAGCATTGGGCGAAAGTGTATGCTCACAGAAACTGAGTGTTCCTAGAGACATCAGAATCACTGCGTAGAGCTTGATACTTCGTGGGGGTGATCATCCATTGTAAGGTCAGAAGGAAAGAAACCTTACCTCTTGATGTTGGCGGGCAACTCGCTCATCAGCCGGGTGCGCTTGTCCCGATTCTTCAGTTGTTGTTCATGCATTTTCTGCAATGAACGTGTTCAGCGGGACAGAGAAGATCATGATGGCTACGCCAACAAACGCAGACCACCCAAGGAGGTTATAAAGAGAGATGAACGCAAGAGTGATCTAACTTCAGAGTCAGCGACGACCTTCGAGAGTGAAAGGAGTCGCACGCCTGGTATGGTCCGGCGACGGCGATTAGTCCATACGTGCAAAGATCCTGCATTCTGGTCGCATCAACCGACATCAGGTTAACGATGTCACCGGTTGCGCGACCACGTTCATCGCTCGAAAGGATGAACGACTTTTTGTAAATAGCCGTCACGATACTAGCACGAACACGCATCCCGGTTTCGAAACATAGTTGAAAATACTAGAATATGATCGTGTTCAATCAACGAACGACGAACGAGAAATGATGAAACATTCAGTTACCTGATGAAGGATGATGGTTTGAATCATGGATGCGACAAACATGAGGATGGCGATTGCATATCCCATGAGAGGAGTGATGGTACCTTTGTTTTGTTGGTATTGCGTAATATAGGACAGGAGGGCACGCAAGAGGACAGGTTGAACAAAAGCCAAGCTGTCCTGGATGAGTTTGAGAATTCCAGCACCGAGATAAGGAAGTCCATATGCTACGACGAGTGCAGTCCACAATCCAGGGCTAGGAGACAGATCAGGCAGGGGACACTAAGGCTGTGCGGAGTACGTACTGTTTCTCAAGGGCGCGTTGTAGGTCATCTCGGACTCATCACGAGTGATGGCAAATCGTCTTCTGTGATGACGGCCTGGGACCCTCTGCGCAAGAGCATTCGAGTGTAAACGAGAGCAGCCTGAGGACAAGAACAGACCAAAGGCACAAGTGGGGTAACGGGGAATGTTTGCACGTAAGACCGTGTCCAGATGGAGAGCGCCACAGAGCAAGAAGATGGTAGAGGAGGACCGTGACCGGAGATGGTTGACACGTGTCAAGCACAAGGCGAGAGAAAGCGCGACGGGTTCGAGTACATAGGGTAGATGAACGGCTACTGTAGTGATCTGGTTGGTGAGAATGAACATTAACGTGGCGAGACTGGTCAAGCACGCGAGACCAAGCAGTATCTGACATAGTGCTAGGCACCGGAATGAAGTGGAACGCCATTCTGGAAAGAGTTCCCAGATAAATATCCTGTTCGTCAACGAGTCGTACGTGTCAGCGATGCAGACTTCCAAACTTGGCACCGAAAACTTACGCGCTGAATACATAATAAAATATCCTGAGTTTCCTCCTCGCCGCCGGCCACCTTCGTAGAGAGCATCGAACAAAGGAAATTAGAGGAAGAACTAGTGGGTACAACATCTTGGATGGATACAGCAGGATGGCTACACAGGTGAGATGAGTCTTTACACCGTAATCAATACTTTGAAAAGCACGCACGGCGCATCATCCCACCAATGCCGTAACCCAACAACTGACTTGAGAAGAGTAGGAAGATGGAAGCACCGGCGTCGGGAGTAATGTTGTAATACAAACGTTGGACTGCGAGCACTTCAGTTCCAAGAGCCGAGTTCGCAGCCGCGCTAGCCATGATGATAAACAAATGCGATTTCTTTCTTGTTGAATGGTCTCTGTCGACACGTATTCAGAATCGATTGAGAAACTTGGAATCGATAAGCAACTTACTGGGTTCAGCCACCTCAAATAGCAATTGCGAGGAATGAAGGTTTCCATAAAGATTCCCAACACATATGATACAACAGCAAGGAACATGAGGGAAACGAGCACAGTTTGCTAGGGATAATGATGGAGAGAACGCTGTCAGAAGAGTGAACTGGACCCACCGGCTCGAAATAATAAATCTCAGCTGTAGAAAAGTGATGAGTGCGAAGTGCCTTCCAGAGGAATGGCATTACATACCAAGAACTCCTCCAAAGGTAGAGAGACCAATGCCGAAGAAGGCACGGAATGTCCAAGGGTTCAGACTCGGATCATCCGAAAGAGTGATGACGTGGATCGCGACATCGCGCTCGTCTTGAAGGACACCGTCAGTACTCTCGACTTCGGTGGTCGCAGCCCCGACATCCTGCTTCTCCACGAATTTCCGCCAACGGCTGTCGCGAGAGATGTCATGCTTGTCACGACGTGACTGGAATGCGATCCCAGCGAGGGCGGTGAGGAGGAGACAAGCTAGAGCTGATGAGAGCACGACACCTTCTTCGCAGAGAGACAAGTCAAAGTCTCTGCGATTAGACGTCCAACGCCACCCCCCGCTGCTATCGCGACACCTCAGGAACAGCGCCATCATGCGACGACATTTGGACGGGAGCTGGGATTTTGTAGTGACGTAGCGGGAGTAAGTTAACGGCCAACACGCGAAAGTACACGAAGCATGAGGAATACAGGAAGTGAAGAGTCGATAAGGGCGCATGTGATTGGCAAGGAGTATGCGATCCCAATGAACAAGGCGAGGCAGGGCGACGGGGGACGACTCACCGGGGGTGTACAATTGGGCGAGTATTCGCCACCTGCACCATGCTTTGATTTGACGGCCATCAGTTCCACAAATTCACTGTTCGTGATCATTTTGGGTATGTGAGCGAACGACAAAAGAGCGGCCCATCGAAAGAGTAGCGGATGCTAAACCAAAGAAACGATAGGAAGTACGAGGACACAATTGGAGTTGTCAGCGCTCACCTCTTTTTTTTTGAGAGAGAGAGAGGCACAACGGCATTTGACAACCGCCTAAACTAGTCTCGAGACGCTCGGCACAAGGCGCTAAGTCCGAGGGCTTGCAATCCAGAGTGTGGGAGACTCGGAACGCGTTCTCTCCAGGAGAAAATCCATTTACGGAGACATCATGTGAGGAGCCTTCGCCGAGGACTGCACCGTGACGTGATACCGTGGGTACTGTGACATGAGCCGTCTGCCGAAGCAGACCCAGGGTAGACTATGGCATATCCACTAAGCCACCAGCTCCCCGTGATCAGCGCTCATCTTGAAGCTTGCCCACTTCTGCAAGGAGAATACGCACTTCGCTCGCGAGCGCTTGGCAAAATGAAATCGTTTAGGTATCTGACGGCACACGAACATTACCCCCAGATCAGGATGGTGAGAGGGCGTTCGTCAACATGCTGTCATGCGAGCAAGAAAAGAAGGAACGAAAGGAAAAAGGAAGGGGTAAGGAAAAGATGAAAAGGAAGGGAATCAGGTCTGATTAGATGTCGATGACAAGCTCGCTTTGGCCTTGTCTGGGTTAGGAATTTTGCTGGATGACATGAGTTAGTGCGATGGAAAGATGGCGACGAAGAGATTCAAGTTGGTCGGGGGAGGCTTGCTCGGTTGTCAAGAATAGTTGTGGTTGGAAAGTGCGAGCGAACGGCGTAGATAAAGCCGTACAACTTGGTCGGTGGGAGGCAATAGAATGACAAGGCGACACGATGGCAATTCAAATACGTTTAGCGCAACGATGCTCGTTTGACAAAATGTCACAGTTGCAGGCGTTGCCGTGGTCGAAGTAGATTAAGAGGGCATAACAGATTAGAAAGGTTACATGTAACAGTAGTAAACGACCATGGTGCCAGTGAAGATTGGACTGCCGCTCCAAGCGTCATGACAAAAATCGTACCCATCGAGTGATATCGTGACAGCGCTTCATTCAGGGAGGCCATATCAAAGGCATCGGTCGACGTCATCGGAGGCACGCAACTCGATAGGGTAGTGGATGTAGTGACCGTCAGTGAAGGGGGGTTGGGCCTACTTCGTAATGAACTGTGATTTGGTTTGAGGGGAGGACCACCGGATGCTCAGCCAACTAAGCGCGTACGATGGGGTGGTCAGCAGTAGAACAGCAATTGCACGCAGCAAATACTTCGAGATGTCGATAAAACGTGGGTGTAGGATTATAAAGTGGAAGCGCTGCATAACGGGGTTCAGGAAACGGTTGAACAAAGGAATCTCGGACGCACCTGCTCCGAGAATCGAAGATGCCTGACGAAGAGATATATTCCGTGAACCATGACTAGACTAGGATGAGCAGAAAGACACAAAGAATCGGTAAAATGATTCTCCCTGCATAGAGTTTAGTATCGCAGCGCTGTACGTAACACTGAAACGGCTCACGACAGGCGAGCAAAGCGACCTCATCAAGCATGCGCAAAAGCGCGATCATCCAAATCCTGCCAAACGTGGTGAAGAGGTGTGAGAATGGTAATGAACGGTCCAGGCTCTACACAGTAGCTAGGAACACGTACACAATTTGGCTCCAGTCGCCATAACAGACAGGCTGGCCTATATACCATTTACCAATGCGACGCAGAACAGAAATGGAGCCGTGACGAGAAGGGCGAATCGAACATAGCCATGGTCTAAAACCCATTCCGAGAGCAAAACGGAAGTACCACTCTCTATGAAAACTGAAAAAGAGGTGGTCAGATTCGCCAAAGAATGCGTATGAAAGGCCTTACAAGTCGACATAGCGACAGAAAGCCCACAGTAAAAGGGGGCATAGAGACGCATTGGGCGTGGTTCCTTCTTTTCGCCTCCGTCTTTCTCGGAGTCTGAAGTTTGCGGTTCGTCTGCTTTCGAAGTCAGCTTCCATGACCAACCCCATGTAGACTTGGGCTTTGGCTTTGCGTTCGCTTGTTCTTTCTCGACGATGATTATCTTTTCCGTCGTGAGGTTGCTGTTGCTGTTTAGATTGACATCCGAAGTCGCCGTCGAGGATAACGCGGACGCGTCCGTGGAACCGTTGGCGGACGTAAGCGGCTGCACCACGAGGTGACGATGTCTCCACACCAGCTTAATCATCTTTTCGTCAAGATCTTGGCAGAGCGGTATGGTGTTATCGAAACTGTCCGCCCACACGACGATGGCATGCTCATCACGTTGTTGTCATTGTCGAAGAATCGCAACATGAGTTGGAAAGGTCGACCCGGAATGTAAGTATGGAGAAATGGTCTTACGATGAATGCCGCACACTGCTCCTTCTCTGCGCGCGATAACTCATTCATGCTGTCGAGTACCTGTATTTTGGTATCCGAGTCGATATACATGGATCTGTCTTCGGGCGTTCTGTGTCCAAAAAAAATACCATCAGCACGAAACGTGGGTTAAATCCGGGCAAGAGTGATCGTACGTGGTCGCAAATGCAGCATGCACCATCATTGCAGCATTCGAAGATGAGAGTAAGAAGAGGAACTAAACGTGTGAGTAAAAGGAAAGAATGTGAGCAAAATCAGGTTTATTTCAATTAGATTCACATCTTACGATCGAGGTCTGCGACGCCACGTGGTCAGATCTGTACGTTGACTACAGCCCAACTTGACAGACTCACCATTCCATGAGTGTAACTTGTTGCCGTTCGCCATATCAACCAAGCGTCTAGAAACAGAGACCAAGAAAAGACGCACCCAAATAATATGAGCCATATGGACACCAAGCCAAGAACAGAAGCAATGCCTCATGCATTGTCTGGCCATATCCAAGTCACCATGAGAAGTACGATAGTGCCTGAACTATGCCAAAGGGGGTAAATAACACGTTGGCCAGGAGAGACAGAAAACAAGAGCGTAATTTCCAAGCCAACAAACGTACATAGATATCCCAGAAAGAAATCTGTTCCATAAGCGCCGCTGATTGAGTGTGATCCCCAACCGCAGGGAGGAACTTACACCAGAGATAGGACGCGGCAAAGGCGTACAGAAAGAACCGCTCTCAGCTCATGTCGCCCAATTTCCCATACCTGGCGTATTGTTGGGAATGAAACCTGTTAAACAACATACAGGACACGAGCGTGATGGGCTGTATCATGCTTAGTGAGACCACGAGAAACCGACGGGCAATCCCGCCGGCGGAAAAGCCAATCAGCTGCGTGAAAAAGACGGGGAACCGTTGATCTGAGAATAGAGAGGCTGCGTCAGCTCCGGAGGCCTAATCTAGAAGGTGGGACATGCGTACAGGCAAGCTTAGCCGTAGCGCTAGTTGTATTACACCCTCTGTACGGCTATGATATCGGTCTAGCACATGTTGGTCAGTCAGGTGCGGGAGATAAGCCATCCCTGCCCATGCGCAGACTCACTGCATAGGTAGATTGTGACCCGACAGAAGCCACGATCTAACAAAAAGTCAATTACGACCAGAGGACGAATGGGGACAATGCAGAAGTAAGACGACCGACCGTTATCAGCACATGCTCTTTGACAGAAAACAGCCCGGGGTTCAACGGAGTCCCGAATATGCACTTGCGAGGCATATACCTCGCTCATACGCTCCCGAGCGGATACGTGATGAATTGCGCAACAATGTCCCCGATGGGCACGGAGGGATAGCGAAGGAAGAGAATCTGGTTGACGCCAGGGATAATCACGGCCCGTACCCGAGCATCCAAGTACGGAGAGTCATGACGGGCATTGACGGATCATCAGTGCTGGCGACTGCGGCCCGGCCCTCGGGGCACGGAGAATCGTTGTCGAATTCACAACTTGGGTTCGTATCGAGGTTGGGATCATCGAAATCGGAAACGTACGCCTTGCTTCTGATAGTCTGCACGTCGTCAAAATATTCGCTGGAGCGTGTGTCCCAACGCGCACGTACCTATCTTGTTGAGCACAACACGGACTTTGCCATCATCCTCCCGTCTTCGCACCTCCTCTTCAACCAGTCGACTGCGGCACCCCTCGGGATCGTGCGCCGAGGGCGAGGATGTCGATGTCGCTCTTGTCAATGGCCTTGTACAAAGCACGGACGTAGTGGCAGCGCAACTATTCCTTGGTTTCTGCCGGTGAGCACCCGGCCCGTTGCTCATCGATGTGTTCAAGGCCTGTTCTAGGTCGACCGAGGAGGCGAGCCTCGCGAGCGAGAACAGGGTTGGCTCGGATGCCGTCGCCGCATCGGGGTCCACGCGTGGGGATGGCTAGGGTAGCCCGTCAGACATGAGAGGGGGCGTGGTCATGGCATGAGGTGGACTTGCCGAGCGGGCTTTTTGTTTCTCTGCATTGCGCATTTTGAGATTGGGACGTTTGAGCACGCTAGGATCCTTTTCGATTCTGAAGAGGGTTGAGGACGCAGTTTGGATCAAGACGGAGGAGACACACTTGGTCTATGTGGGATCGTGGTTCTGCGTGGTTCCGAGCGGTGGATCGTGGCGTAAGACGGGTGGATGGCCGGGATCGCGACGTACTGTTTCTGGCCATCGTCGTCGTACGAGAGAGGAGTTTTCATTCTCCGCACTCGAATACGTACTTTATGATCGTGGTTCCAAGATCGTCACCCTATTGGGACATTTGACTTGTAAAACTCAACGTAGCACGAACAGCGTTACTCACAAGGTATTCGTGTACGCTAGAGCAAAAGATGTATTTGGACATGAAGGACTAGATTTGGATGAAATGACGAACTCGTGAGATTCCAACCGAGGACAGGAGGCATGATGCGGGCGGATGTGGTCTCATCATATGCGAACCCAGTCCTCCTCAAATCATTGTTACCTCAATGATGTGCAGCCAAGACAACCAGCGTATCGATGAGGAACGGTATTCGGACTACGGGCACATACATTTTCTGATGCTACATCGAGCGCCACGGCACAAAGTGCTACAGCCCACGCTATGCAGTCCACATCTTGGTGATCAACTCGGTCAAACCCAGCGTGCGACTCGGCGTCCAAACGTCTCATGGGACGATACCCCACGCACCAATATCGTTCGTGTTGAAAAAGCTGGTACGCCCCGACCAACAACACCCCGACGCGTCCAGGTCATCAAAGGACCAAGGATGGGGAACTTGTGCTTATGCAAATAGTCAACGAGGATGGCATCGAACTATACCAGTCATATCATCCACTCGTCCCAGAACGGATTAATTCGTGACGCGAGCTTACCTCAATGTAACTGGCATCACGAGCGAGATGCCCGCGAGACCCTCGAGAATGGACCCGGGTATGCTGTGCCGGACGTGGGGAATGCGGCCGCGGCCATGGGCAGCAGTGATGCAGACAGGAGACGTTCGAACGCCCGGTGGTATGAACCGTGGGTCTTCAAGTTGGAGAGCGGAGGATTGGGTCGTTAAGTCGTTGACGGTGCCCTTGCTGATCGCGGCCAGTGAGTTGGAGGCGTGTCTCAAGCGGGCCGGTCGAGACTTGAAACTGAGGCTTCACGATATCCGTGCCCACAGGGAATCTCAGTGAGAATGAAAACCGAGGATATGTACTGTCCACCGCAGTGCGAGATCCTGTGAGGGTGTAAGATCTGATGCTATCATCGACGGAAAAGGCCAGCTCACCCATCCGGCTATCACTCTCCGACGAATGACCGAACGCGCCTCAAGTAGTCGCACTGACCGTTGCTGTTCTTGGGGAATGTGTTATTACATCGTGATGTACATATACATCGAGTTGGTCGTTGCACCTGACCAAGAAATGAGCACTCGATTCGCTGTTTGAGAGGGAGACTCACGACATTCACTGCCTTTGGGTCCGGCCGCCTTGTTGACAGCGTCCTTATTTTGACAGGCACGGTTGAGGGTGCGGATCCATCGTTTGGTTGCCGTCGCTGCGTCAGCACAACAAGTGAGCTTTGATGGCGAGGTCTATCGTTTGCGTCTGTGCAGCCTTGACAACTATCCGAGGCATCCTTGGAGGTGGCCGGGTTTTGGGTGGGCCCGATCGCTGGCGGTGGAGGGTCCAGATGCATCGTTTGGCTGCTGTTGCTGCGTTTGAACGGATGAGCGGTCATGGCGAGGTTTATGTAACAGTCGAGCAAAGGACACTGATCGGTGACGCGGCCGTTCGCTTTGGCTCCGTGCTGCCAAGGTAAGCTTGGGGGCGACCTTTTTCTAGAACCTAGTCATCGCGTGATCAGTGGCTGCGAGGATGCTTGAAGAGTCACAAACCGGTCATCTGATGCGGCTCTGATGACCGTAGGGATTTTAACAGTTCGCTGACATTGTATGTTAGACTCGGCACTTCCGATTAACAAGCAAGAGGGCTCACCTCCTCGCGTTGAGCCGGGGCATAAATCGAAGGTCCCTTGTTCTCTCTTGTCAACGCGCGCCTGCAACAGGGTCAGTATGGGAACCAGGTGTAGCGATGCCTTACCTCATCCAAGTTAAATTGGGCCTCGGCGTGTTGGAAGGCAACTTGCAGGAACTTGTTCCTGGAGAGCGATCGTTACGCAGTGGAAGGGCAGGTGGCCTCAACGTCGACGGTGGACTGTGTGCTGCCATCACATTATCATTGTCCTGCCGGTGTACGGTCGTCCTATGCCATTTTCGTTGTGCGCTATCGCCTTCGTTCCACGGGCATCATGCCGTGCTGACCAGAAGGGCAAATGACTGCAGTCATGGGACCAGGTCATCATCGCCCTTCTCATTGCCGTTGGTCATTGTATTGTCGTCATCGTCGTCATTCCATTATGGATGGGATGGGCAGGCGAGAGGACAGAGGCGACGGCGTCTATCAAGGTAGTTGTGGGGCAGATGACGGCGATGATGGCGCTGCATTATCATTCAATATTATTTAATCGTCGGCGTGTACATGTCGCGCACCTCGTGTGTCATTGTGAACTGCCAGTGGCGGGGTCAGAGGGAAGAACGGTGGCAATCATGTGACCCGAAAGTAAGTGTGACGGGAGCGCGTCGTCCATAGTCACGCCACTCTATGCGAGCAGCAGGGAATCGGAGAGAAGAGACAGTATTTTCGTGAGATAATGGAGCAAATAACGACGGTGCCAGTCGAAGAGCTACGGTGCCGGTTGTTACGGAACGCAGCTGAAGTAAAAGATAGACTCAGCCCGTACGGTCGTCATGGTCAAACAAGATT
Organism: Tylopilus rubrobrunneus; assembly: GCA_038091235.1. Lineage (NCBI taxonomy): Eukaryota > Fungi > Basidiomycota > Agaricomycetes > Boletales > Boletaceae > Tylopilus > Tylopilus rubrobrunneus. The sequence goes on along the minus strand of JBBPOC010000026.1, from coordinate 24,283 downwards.
GCATTGCTAAGAACGGTAGCCCGGGGATAAAATACAGGCAAAACATGTATAGATCACTCGAGACTCCAGTTCAAGTTATGCGGTATAGGGAAAGTAAACAGTAGGCGCCTCCCGCACATTGTCTTCAAGGTCGATATGTACGTTGAGCAACGATTCGAGACCAGCTTTCATTTTGCACAAAGTCTCGGCACTTGTCTGGAATGAGCCGTCCTGTATCTGGCACAAGAAGTCGTATATGTAGTCTCTGTGGTACCGGAACTGCTCGATGAACGCGATGCGAGGTTCCGCCGGGCTGAACTCGGCATCAGCCTGTCGTTGCATCTCGAGCGCAACCTACGACATATTATTGATATCAGCGACAAGTGATCAGGTAATAGGACTGTCCTGTAACGTACCGCGGTAAGAACAAATGCAACCGTTTCGATCGTGATGGGAACGTCGATGGAAACTTCCGGGGGGTTGAGTTTGTGTGTCAGCACGGAGAACCAGCCGGCAGATCGCTTTTTACGCAACGCATGAAGCACAATCGAGCGGGTGGCTAAGTCACGGAACCAATGTACCTATACGATTCAGAAATCTTGAATGACGGTACGTGATGTGAGAACTCACTGTAAACCCGGAAGTATCTAGGTAAAAGCCGTGCCAATGGGCGTACCCATAACGGTGATCCCACTGGAGCGGATTCTGGAGCGGTTTCCCCGACGCGCTAGAGACGATGCGAGCACGCGGGTATTCTCGATTGGTGTCCGGCGGAGGAGGGGAAAGTAAATTGCGGATGGACGAGCAAACATGCGTAAAGAATGTCGTTGGTGTGCTGGCGAGTTGCTTGCACAAAAGTTCGTAAAACGTAGCGTCAGTAAGATCGGTCGAGAAGTGCGGGCAGTCGGGGCCTAAAGTCATGTTTTCCACTGTCGTACTTCGTTAGATGAGAAGAAAAAGATTTGGAAAAATTTTACGTCTCGGGGGGAGCCACGCAGGTTCGTTTCGGAGGTTTCTGTGCCATTCGATGGTCCGATTGAACACGGCGAGTGACTGTTCGGCGTTGAGGACGAGCGTCGCAGGAATTTCGCCAGAAAGAATCATGTATGGGATCCGGCACCTGCAATCGTGCAGAACCATCGACCATTCAGGTGCATCCTGCCTAATGAAAGCGATGAAACGCTCTGCTCAGATTGGTCAGTACACGTTTTTCGCTCGTGGGACAGGAAGGACAAAACCTTCTCTGTTATATCCTGAGTGCGGCAGGGACACATTCATGGTCGGAGGGAGCAAACGCCCATGACCCACCGGTTGGAACGCGGGGGTATACATGGGCGGTGGGCTGCGATCTGCGGCATAGCTACCAGGTTCTCCAGTCGCATGACCTCCTTCCAGCTCTGCGAAATTGAAACCAACGGGGTGGTGGAAACTCGAGCCAAGTGAAGGTGCCTCAGACTGGAAGAGGTTGTCCGAGTCAGGGGGGTTCATTGCAATTATGAGTCGAGATGCAGCACGGAAAGAGGAACTCCAAAGGGGAACTAGCTGTAATCCATGGGCTGATTAGTAGCTGAATCCCTCCAACGGTGATTACTTGCCTCATGCTGTCCTCAAGGCAGCCGATGAGTCACTTGTACGCGGCAACCCAGATCCAAGATTGATCCAGATCTAGATTCAACCCTTATCGGGCGACGATCGGGCTATTTATTTACGCCTGGGTAAACACGGCGGCATGTAAAAAGCGTGCGGATTCCGATTTGGGCATGACAAATTATAATTATAATAATATCGGAAGACACCTTCGTGCAAGAGGCGTGCGAAGCACGCCGTCACGACACTGACCCGCAGTTTCTTCGGAGGGGCCCCCTGTCACACGACATATTTAGGAATCACGTCACGTAATATGTACAGATTGGGATTCGATCACAAATGTGATTGTGTTGGTGTGACAGGACCCCGTAACCGCACATACACAGAGAGTAATCGAAGAAAGTACGACTAGAGCTAAAGAGCGTAATGAAAGTAGTAGTGGAGATGGTAGCTTCTATATGAGATAGCAAGCTTGAAACAATATCCACAAAAAACACGTAAAAGTAGCTAACTATTCTTTCGCCATGCACGCGCCACATTTTGTACGTGCTCTTATTTCTTTTCCCCTGATATGGTAATTAGGCAATAGCACGGGCATGGTATCATACCCGTACCCCCACTAGTACTTACGTAGCGGGAATTATACAGGGCACCTGTGTTCTCTCTCCCTTCCGTACGAATGGTAACCTTAAGCTGGTTGTATCCTCCCCGTTCTTTGTGTTCAATCATTCGGTACCGTCGCCACCCTTTCCTTCATTCTGCCAGTGCATTAGCTCGTTAGTTTGAATTGGCCAATGTAAATTGTGATCCTGAAACATACCTACGAATCATTCACGTGGTGTGAACGATGTGATCCTTCGTCATGTTTTGTAGCCTGTACGGATGACTGAACACAAATAAGACCATTTGTCAGTGCTGTCGTTACGAACCTTCCTGTCGTATATGCAGAAAAATTTGTCGCATTCTTTTCCGTGGTCGAGTTTGAGCGTGTGGCATCTGACGTGATCGATCTGATTGAAGAGCATGCCGGTGCCAAGTCCAGGCATGCGGAACCTACCGTTTTTGCCTTTCATGATCAGTAGAGGAACGATGCTACTCCATTGCTCTTCGGTGACCTGATAAGTCATAGCAACTCGTTTCAGTACGGGGACCTATGTTCATCAGCTGTTCATTTTCCAGCCTAAAATAATTCGGTTGGCCCTTCTTTCAATGAAACTTACATTTGAATCACTGCGTCTACTCGTATAAGTTTATATATAGTCTTCAGCGAGGTTCACGCACTCTTTTCATTGCAGTCCTAATCAGCAGACAGGGACACGTCATTAAACCAGATGGACCTTTTTGAAGGGCCAGGTTGTATACGGGTACGATTTCATCGGAGTCGTCACCCGGGCCAGCGTTGGGCTCGTTGCTGAAAAACTCCTTGCAGCACTTGTGTCCGATTGAGCGATGACGCAAGGCTGATTGATACTAAAAAATTGGAAGTACCCGACCAGTTCATGGATGCGCAGCGTGAAAGCGGGGGAAATAGGGCCGAGAGGGTAACTTGAAGTTGCAATGAGGGCCAGGAGCGTCCGAATCCGAAATAACACCCAAAGGGCCACATCCGTGGCGACACCCGATACGGATCTTTTCATCTATTAATCTTTCTATTGCCAGGGATCATGAGTACAATACAGCTCCAACGTTCTACTAGTACATATTCCTGCCCTTGCCCGCAGTGCCTGAAGAAAGGGTGAGTGGTAGTGGCAACTCGTCTTATGATGTTGTTGACGAAACTATGTCGTCCTCATCCTTGTCCTCGTGCCGTCCTCATCCTTGTCCTCGTGCCGTCCTCGTCGTCATCACCACGTCGCGTCCGTCATTATCGTGTCATTGTCTTCAAGACAGGTGGTGGTGGTGGTGGTGGCATACGACGCATGGCACACGTAGTTGTTGTCGTTGTGTCGCCAACGACGCTGGGCCGCTGGCTGCAAGGTATCGTCGTCATACCTCGCTCTTCCTCGTATCGTAAAGGATCGGCAGTGATGGCGGCATGGCACGCACGGTGTCCTCCTCGCAGCGGCTCTCATTGCATGGGGCAGGGTATCGGTGGCCAAGCGGGGCATGTCAACTGTGTCACTGTCGTGTCCTTATACTGGTTCTCATTGCGTAGCAAATGAGCAGGCGGTGGTGGTGGTGACGTGGCGCGTGGCATGCGCCGTCTTCATAAATGTCGTCGTTGCCGTTGTTGCGTAGAGAAGGGACCATCGGTGGTGGTCGCATGGGTCGGGTCGCACACCCTATTGTCATCATTCTCGCCGCCATGTCCTCTCTGCGTAGCGAAGGATCAGGGTTGGTGGTTGCACAAAACGCATCGCACGTAGGGAGCCCTGTCATCGCTGTGTTGTTGATGGGATCGGCGGTGACGCTGTGATGTCAGTGTCGTTGTTGCCTGGCAGAGCGGTCATGTTGGATTGCTGGGGTGGCATTGCCGTCACCGTCGCGGTCGCCGCCGTAATGATCCCTATCGCGCCCCGTCCTCCTTGCTCGGCGAATGGATGATGTCCGCGTCAGTGGCTGCAGTGAACACTGTGCCACCAAATTCAACCTGTATGACAGCGTGGATCAGCACTCATAGATTAGACACGCAGCGACAACGGGCGAAACAAGATAGCGATATACCGAATCATCGAAGCGGCCATTAACAGATCGACCGTTGAAGCGCATGATGAGGCGAGGGAGAAGCGGATGAGACAAACAAGGGAGAATCCGGCAAACCCCTTCGGTGCATGGGTTGCCAGGTACGATCATTATTAATCCCAAAGAATCGAAACCCAAGCAGGATCTCAAGCAAATATAAATAAACACAAATGCACGTGAACATAAATGCGAGTCGTAACCGGTCCCCATAAAACCCTCTACTTCCGTATCGGGAATGACGAACCGAAAATCTCCGCGCGATAATGAATACGCGACATGGATGTCCGTAAGCGGTCCTTCAGCCTCACAAATCTCGCGAATAACTGAGACTTTAGACCTGTAGAAACGTAAACACACGAATTGGGGACAGACTGAAAGCGCCGACTGATGCAAACCACTATCTAGTCCAGAGATTGCGCGTTAGGAGGAGCAGGACAAGTAACCAGCAAGGGAACGACAAGCACCTGTTGACATCCAACCAGGTTAAAGGTAAATATATATATATATATAAAGGAACTGGATGTATAGGATGAGTGGTTGGGTGGGGACATACCGATATCGTCGTTGTGTCCAAAGATGAGCATCCCGTGGTGATGGCAAAGAGACATGCAAGCATGGGTTTCACCACACACACCGGCAAGTATTTAAATCCTGGGCCCTGAGGCCTGAGGCGAAGGGAGGGAGGATATTCTTATACCCAAGCAGTGTCCTTCAAAGAGCTGGCGGAATATCAAAGCAATTGGCAGGGTTGCGACGAAACTAAGAGAATGGGGATGACGCACCGAGTCGGAGGTCCGCACCCGACGTTACAGGATTAGCCCAACGACTACTAAATGAACCACGATGTCTGGTTGTGATTCCTTGACCAGCGTGAGTGGTGAACAAGTTGACCAGTCCAAAGTAATCCTCACAAGCATGCTAACGATCTCGGGAGAACACAAATCAGGAAACGACATTGTTCTGGATCCTGCAAGTGTAGAGGCCACAGTCAGACAAATGCACGCAGGCGAGGGAAAAGAAATCGCACTGCTTGAACGATCTCCATTGATTGTACATTTACGAGGATGCTGAGACACCAGCTCTTGCCTGTCCATCATCAACTTGATGTCCAGAAACATGCCTGTGAGAGTCATTCGCAGACTGCCGGCGGAGTGGCTCGAGTCGGATGTAAGAATTCAAGCGTTATGAATTGATTGAAAACCCAACTCAACAGTGCGGAATTTATCCGGGGAGTAGGAAGGCCTTCCAGAACCAAGAAGCCAACTAATAAGGCGGTGAAAGACGGCGGTAGCAGGGAGGTCGACAGGGTATCATAATGTCGAGCATTTATTTCTGCCCAAATGTGACGGTCTGAACACCCTGAGTTGATATCACATCATCCTGTGACGAAGACATGAAGATTCGGACGTGAAAGCAAGCGTGCCTTTTCGAAATTGACGGTGTCCGCTAAGCGCCAGTAACTGTCGTCCAGAGATCATTTCTCGTGATAGAGACGTTAGTTACGTATGTAGGTGTTCGTGTGGCACAGTGCCAATTATACAGGGCTCGGACGTTCGGTCACAGAAACCGGTGGATGGACTGCCAAGACGGTTTTTTTTTATCCGCAAGTTAGTTCTGTTGCCAAGGTTCTGCTTTGGACAGTTCCTGGATTCTTCCAACAACTCTACGCTCTTCCCTGCGATACCTTTTCTCATTACTTGCAATATAACCTGACACACTCCCGCAGAGTGGATGGATGTGCTACTTCAGTCAGCTTGCTCAGCCTAGTCAGAAACGGCCTTCATGATCGGTGTACTTTGAAGGATCATCGTGCTCATGACTGTCCCGGAGATCCTCGCGCGGTATTCCCCCTCGTAAGAGCCGTATGGGTGCCACCACTACACACACCGTTGCCTCCTTGAACTCGACTGAAACTATTGCCGTCATCATGCCTGCAGTTGACCTCAACTCGGAGGAGACTGATTATACCTGTGATAGGGTACTAGTAATTGGTGATTTTTCTTTTTCTGACCTCTTCTTATGGTTTGCATCATCATGGTCCTTCCTATTCGTACACCCGTGGTTCTTGACTGATCCCTTGTTCGCGCATCCGTTTGGGCAGATGTTTTTGTTGCATGGTTTTCGCCCTTTGTTGGGAGAGTGTACTTGCTTCTCTGTCACGCATACGATACATTATCGTTGTCACACCCGTTGTAGTCACGCAGTCACTCTTGTACCTGTACGTCGTCGTCGTCCCGATAGAGCGTGGTCCAGTTCTGTTATCCGCCTCTTCTCAGTGTTTCTCGCCGCTTGGCTACGGCAGGTTTCCATCAGGTTCATCTTGATACGAGTCCCGGTCACCGTCGCCCACGGCATGCTTCTACCAGGTGCTTCAAGTTGAGAATGACATCTTACACGATGGGATAGTTAAACACCGACGTTCGACGGGATCTCTCCATTGATCCAGACACCGAAGCATTATACATGCGCGTAGTGGCCTTGCTCGTCATCTTCGTGGTCTCCCTCTCGGGTGAGGTGCTGATGCAGCGATCGCGGCAACCGTCGAGCTCGTTACTGACGTCTCCGTCCCAGCTGTCTCGCTTCCCTCCCTCTCGGGGCGTATCTCCCAAATTGTGTTTTTTTTTGTGTCGGGAAGCATTTTGGAACAGGTTTGTCTACTAACTGAAAACGCTGTTACACGCATCTGACTCATGAGGTAAAACAAAGCGTTATTCTTTCCACTGCATTTGTATACCTGTTACAGGACTCATTCGACCCCCTCAAAGGCCCTCCGGTAATGGCTCGCTGGCGAATAGTTGAACATGTTGGTTTGATTGTATTCGTCTTCTCGTCTATCTCAAACAGAAACGTGTTCACTGTTCCACCAGACTGTGTTCTCTGTTGGCCATATTTCAATGTAAGTGCTCTCCCGTCCAATCTTTCGGCATGCATAAACGTATCGACATCTTATGTCGACCAGCTCACCATCTTCTTCCATCGCTTCTACGCCAAGGGACGAATTTCCTGCAGATCTAGAACGCGCAACACCCCCGCCAGGTTTCCCAGCACAGAACATCTGGCTGCGGAGCAAACGCCACTAATAGGGTCCACAGATTCTTACCCAATACTGAGCGGTCCTCATTGGACCTTGGTGGTATCGCATCAGAATACTTCGAGGGTCACCACGGACACGAACTACGATGCACACACCTGTCACACCACGAACGCACTCGGCCCTTGACCATGTATGGCCCAGAGAGTCAATCGAACGAGCTACATTATATACATCACATTGGTCCTGACAACCGTCACGAGGGCCTCAGCATGGATGCGTCATCCTCAGGCTAGCTCACTGCCAAAAACAGATAACGAGTCGATAAAGCTCGGTGCATATGACTTTTAAGATGAGCCAACACAAATAATGTCACAGCATGACGCACACGAAGGAAGCGTTGTGGACCTCAGACAGACGAGGTGGACAAATGTTGTATTGATTGATATGTTGGTAATTCGTAGTGCTTACTAATACGGGCCCAGGCCGCGACGCAGTCCTCGATAGGGTAATCTCAATGTGCCGGTCAAGTCACCGCAGATGGATAAAAATACCTAAAGGGACAAGGATCTAATCATCGGATAACTCAAATCTCACACCGGTAAGCCATTCAATTCCGTCGTCGCCAGATTCGCTATTTTTAGTTTCGTCATCCAATTTTGGTTGCAGTCCGTGGGAAAACGTTGACCAAGGGTGTCAGGCGGAAGGTAAGCTGTCATGTCGCGCGAAGCGCCGGATCCTATACTCAGGCCCTGATCCCATAACGTTCTACTTAGCAATTCCCGTCAATGCCCTCACTGGCAATGCAATGATCGCGTTCTTGTTGATTACAAAACTAGCACCGATAGACAAAATCCCAACTTGAAGAAAAGCCACTCACGATGAATGCCATTCCTAACATTCATTGAGTGAGCTAAGATTCTGCAGTGACGTCGGCGCGCCACTAACTTAGATTTTAGGCGTCGCTGATCCGTCCGCTCTTCGCGTGCAGGTCAGATTACGTCTCGCCGAGCAAGGGCATACGATCAAGAGAAACGATGCAAACGTGAGTTGGAATCCGCTGATGCATCCAAGCCGATTCGCTCTCTGTGATACCCATAGAAACCTCGAGAGTAGGTATTGCAGGGTAAAGCGAAGCATTGTTGCAAGCGTCCAAGAATTGCGCGAAGCAGAACAAAGGCAGTAGAATTAACTTGTGTGCTAACGAAAGTCTCTTCGGAGGTGCGTCGGCCAGCATTTCTGGCATGGAGGGAGCAGGTGGCGACATTTGATTCAGAAAGATGCACCTGCGCAAGCTAGAAGACTCGCTTTCCTTTGGCTACGTCCAATCGGCCGTGCATCTTATGAGGATGATGGACTATAGTCCCCGCCTATCCACCCCAGATTCACGCACAAAAGCACCGGGATATGAGCCGTTGACGAAATGCGGGACTGCCTCGAGGCAATGATTGGTGATTGCAAGATTATGGAACACGACAGAATCAACCCGATGGTAGAAATGGCGGTCAAGAAGGCAACCAAAGAGAAGGCGTAAAACGCTAACAAGGAGGCTGCTGCGTCGTGTCGAAATCAGAGCAGTCATTGATCGTTTTTCGATAATGACTACGGCGACATGGTCCGAGCACTCTTTGTTGTGTCAGAACGTGTCCAATGCATGAACGCATGGAGTTCGAGGTGACCAAACTATCATCCCGCTGTATTTACCTGGCGCGGTAAATAGCCCGATCGCCCATGTCACCCCACCCTGGAACAATGGAGTGCGCGATTGGACGTTAGATGTGCGATCAGACGTGAGAATGCCAACCCACCTTCTCCAAGTGACCGCGGGGATGAGCCAACGCCTAGAGCGTGGCAAATCGGGGTAAGTGGTCAGCAATAGCGATCAGATCTTGCAAGATCGATACAGATTCAGATTCGATCAACTCCTTATTAGTCATTGCCGGCCCTCAAGCTATCAAATGAAAAACCATCTCGTATTTATTCAGTTGGCGTAAGTTTGAAGAATCTTTCACACCTCTCATTATGAGTTCGTCTGGCTCCGCTAATGCCTCAACATCCTTCAAGCTACTTCCCGGGGAACAATTACCCACTGCACTTCGAGATCCATCTTACATCGTGGCACCTCAGAGTTGCCCCCAGCTCGCGGAGGTTGACCTCACGGGGCTACCTGAAAGATTTATCTTATATTATGAATCTCTGCAGAAAGCCTCTTCTGCTATGGTGGGTTCCTTGTTTACAGAACAAAAAAAAAGATGAAGATGTATTTAGGCCCTTCCAAGACAATGTCCTTGGTCCCCAACATCCAACCACTGGAGAGTACCATGGAACGCTTCAAGAGTGCCTTACAAGAAAAACTGTCCATAGCGAGGGCACTCCTCCGTAGCCAACAAGTGTTCGAAGAGCAAGAGCTACTTCTACGTCGGTACTTGAGCCAGGAGGATATCGAGCGGTTGGTATCTGAGCAGCAGCCGGTTGGGGATGTTGCGACTGTCAGTGCGAAGTATCTCCACGCCGTTTGCGAGCATAATTTGCGTTCGTTTTCCCTCAGTCCTTGCTTTGTAGGTCCATATTAACAGATCATCGTTAACCTGCTAACGATGAATTAAGCCATAAAGACTATTGTCCAATGGTGTATGAGTGGCTTGTAATGGTGGTGTTTTTTTATATAATTTATTTCCGCGCTGGGCCCAGATTTTTTTTTGTTCGGGGTAGCCAACCCAATTTTGTACGACTCTCGGATGTATGTGTTCTGCCACAACTTGGCGTGTTCCAACCAACTTGTATCTTGTTTCACCGTCTAACCCCTTGCCACTGAGGGCCTGCTATTTGATGTGCTCGACTTCTCAGGCTCGTGCTTGACACCTCAGGAACTACTAACTGCGTTTTCTGGCTCGCGGTCTGACCCTTAGTGAGGCGGCGATTCAGGTAGCTTTTGGGATCGGTGAGAAATTTCTGGCTGACCTTGTACCGTCACTGGCATCGATATCGACCAGCAGCATGTTCTGCTTGTAACATGCCCTGTTTGTTCCGCGTCGTATCTCATCTATTCTCACTGGCAAGCGTCTGCTATCGTAGTCTTAATCATCCACAATGGCTCCCAACCTGCTCCTCTCGCTTCTCTGGCCTCTTGGCCGTGTCACTACTCACTATTATCGAATGCTCGTCGCATTGTCGCACTCGCTTCTCCGCTTCCTGGCGCCGTGGACATTGTATAGTGTTGCAGTTTCATGTCTGGATCTCTATTCAAATTGGAGGTTTCTCTACTTTGAATCCGCTCTAGTGCTCGTGGCTAGCACTTTACCGTTCTAGTACAAGACCACCCGCCAGCGAGCGATCATTACTTCTCTTCGAACAGGCCTGGCACACCCGGGGGTTTCTCTCAACATCGAGCCGACAACTGACACCGACGATCGAGATCTCTTCTTCGTCTATCGTTCCTTCATCGCTTACTGGATCCATCGTTCTCCCTCTTCCGCTTGTCGCCGCTCCCCTTGACCCGTTCCCGCCGCCCGCAGTGAACTCTCCACGAATGCTGGGGTGTTGGCACTCATAAATTTTGCTGCACTCATCAATTTCATCAGCCCTCGTCAATCAGTTGGACCCACCGCGTCACGCAGTCCGTTTTACATTTACCGAGCTTGATGTCGTACTAGTAGTAACCCGAGACTCTGGGTAGTTACGTGGCGATTTGCAATTCTCACCAAAAAGAGACCCGTGCGCGTCGCTTCAACCTAGTGGGATCCAATTAGCCGATCCCGGGGCGAACAGATGACGCACTGGCAGCTACTTTGCCTTCTCATAGGTGGCAGTGTAGCCTGGAGAATCAGGTTAACTTTGAACACCATTCGAACTCACATCCAGTGTCTAGAACAACAACGAAAATGTGATATCCAAATCACGACTGAAATCAATACTGAGGTGTGGCCCATCTTGCTTTCAGATCTGGAGGTTTGAAAAACGGATATAACTTGAAGCTCTGCCGACGAATTCCGTAAGTTGTTAATTTTGGAGGCGCCTCGGGCACAGTCACACGCTCTTTGAACGTATTTGTATGGCAGAACCCCCAGTCTAGAACCTAATTGCATGGCACTGAAAAGTGTACGGCAGCCACCGATCTAGTTTGCTCTGCTACCTGAATCTTCTATGTCCGACACAAGGACATGTGTCTGCGGTCGCACGTTCACCAACCCTGGAGGCTTTACCAGGCACGAAAGAAACTGTCGCGGTAGCAGGAAAAGGCTGTCCAGCGTCCTTTCCAAAGCGAAGGAGATCTACCAAGCCAAAAAAGCCCGATTATCCCTCACGAGGTCAACGCGTGTACATGAGGATGTGGCTGCTAGTGGTAGCGGCAGCAGGGACTCGGACGAGCTAGACCTGCCGGGAAACAGTGACGAAGCTAGCGAAAAAGCTAATGAACAGGTGTGCTGTTACCGAATACATGTGTCGTACTATCTAAATTGTGCAGGGCGTCCACTCTTCGTGTGGTCCTCAACGATTTCCAGTCATCAGTAGTAACAAAGAGGGCGGCGTGGTTGATCGTTTCGACTCGGAGGTATGTGGCTCTTTTAGAACGAGGTCTCCTCCAGACGCTGATTATGTGTAGCACGATCTACCTCTAGCATTACGTCGGGCTCGTAGAGTTCGCCGCCTACCGCTGCGGTTTCGACATACGTCACCCGAGCCACTACAACCTCTCCCTCCTCCAGAGCTGGCCCTCGATTCAGGCGCACCAGCAGAATTGGAAACCCATCTCCGTTTACCAGATCGTAGGCGCGAGGCTGATCCAGGAATGACGGCGACGACGACGGCGGGCCCACCCACTTCATCCGCATCTTCGTCTCGTCCACTGCTCAGAGTATTCAAAACCCTTATGAATAAATTTGGCCTGTTCCGCGCCTATACTACGGAGACTCTTCCCTCGCACGATCCGGATGACCCGTACTCGATAGAACACGTACCGCAGGCACCCGTTCAAGACACGCAGCATTCGGAGATGACCAACCTGTTCTATCCTTATCCGAACGAGAACGCGATGCGCCTAGGCGACTGGTACTGGAATCAAGGATATCAGAAATCCAGGGAGGACTTCAAGCAGCTCCTCAGTATTGTCGGGAACCCTACGTTTAACGCTGCCGATTTGTGTGGAGTTGCGTGGGACTCCATAAACAAGGAACTTTGCGATCGTGGCTCTGAAGCAGGTTCGGACGTTCCTGAGTGGTTCAGTAGTGACCGCGGTTGGAAATCCTGCCCGATCACCATCTCCGTTCCCTTCCACAGCCGCTTAGCCAATCCTGGGCCCAAGTCTTATACCACCCAAGATTTCTATCACCGTTCTCTCATTTCTATCCTGGAAGAAAAGCTCACAGATCCTGTCCAGGCTGCACACTTTCACTATGAGCCATATGCACTACTCTGGCATCCACCTCACAGGGACCGAGACGTAAAAGTGTATGGAGAATTGTTTACCTCCAGCGCATTCCTTGATGCCCATAGGGAGTTGCAACAATCACCTCTGGAGCCTGGCTGCGACTTACCGCGTGTCGTCGCCGCGTTCATGTTCTGGTCGGATGCGACACAGCTTTCCACTTTCGGCAGCGCAAAACTATGGCCGCTCTACGTATATTTTGGTAATGAATCAAAGTACCGTCGGTGTCAGCCATCAAGCAATTCCTGTACCCATGCTGCTTACTTCCAAACAGTGAGTAATCACAGTGTGGGTGTGACCGCGGACCTTACTAATCCCGTTGTTGTGCTGGCAGCTCCCCGACTCGTTCAAAGATTTTGTGCTGTATCACTCCGGAGGGAAGACGCTGAGCGACGCTCTCATGACGCATTGCCATAGAGAGTTTTTCCATGAACAGTGGAAAGTGCTTTTGGACGAGGAATTTATCACGGCTTATAAACACGGTGTCGTGATCACCTGTTGTGATGGTGTGAAGCGCCGTTTTTACCCCCGGATTTTCACATATTCCGCTGACTATCCGGAAAAGTAGGTACATACGCTCTTTTACGACCCGCCCTGACTTCTGTCACTTCACAGAGTCCTTATAGCATCCCTACGTAACCTCGGCGGCTGCCCTTGTCCCCGTTGCAAGGTTTCGATGGATGAGGTTCACAATCTCGCTACCGAGAAAGATATGCGAGATCGTGAGCTACTCGCTCGCCATGATAATCGTAAACGTCTCGAAGTCATAGAAGCCGCACGCGACCTCATTTATAAAAGAAACTATGCAGTCACGACGCCTCAAGTTGAGGCCTTCCTCAAACCAGAATCGCTGGTCCCGACGCTGGTATGTTTTTTTCTGAGGCCAATACTAGTTTTGCTGATGTCTTGATCATACAGAATGCGTTCTCGGATAAGCTGTATCCATTAGGTTTCAACCTTTTCGTAATGTTGGTGGTAGACCTCCTCCACGAATTTGAATTAGGCGTCTGGAAAGCTGTCCTCATTCACCTTCTTCGCATGCTGGAATGTCTCGAGCAGAGCAAGTTACACGAGCTTGATCGCAGGTCCGCGTTTTTCTAGACTCCGGCGCCTTTCCCTTACTAGCATCCTCGCATGTAGATACCGCCTAGTCCCGACGTTCGGGCGCGATACTATTCGTCGTTTCTCTCGGAATGTATCGGATATGAAGAGGACCGCCGCCCATGATTTCGAGGACCTCTTACAGGTTGGTAACGCGAATGGCTGAGCTGGCCCGAGCTGATGATCATCCCAGTGTGCCATGCCGGTATTTGATGGATTGTTTCCAGAACCGCATAATTCGACTGTATTGAAGTTACTTTTCGCCCTTTGTTATTGGCACGGACTTGCGAAGCTTCGGATGCACACTGACGAAACCCTCCAGATCATGGATGACGTCACCGTAACGCTTGGAAGAGATCTTCGCATGTTCAGCGCTCACACGTGTCCCACGTTCCCGACCCGCGAACTCAGGCGCGAAGCCGAATCTCGGATGCGTCGCCAGCAGAAGTCTCAGTCACATACATCTGCGCAAAAACCACCTGCTTCGCGTCAACCGAAGACTTTAAATTTACAAACATACAAATTACACGCTCTCGGTGATTACGTCTCTTCCATCAGAAGGTTTGGGACCACCGATTCTTATTCAACGCAGTTGGTACGTACTTTCTGATGACTTCTTTTCTCTTTGAGTAGATCATTTCCGCTCATTTTTCAGGGAGAGCGAGAGCACCGGGTTGGAAAAGGAAGATTCCTTCGGACTAGCCGCAAAAATTTCGTTCATCAACTCACGCAAATCGAAAGGCGCCAGTTACGCATACGGCGTATTCGGGAGAGAGTAGATCGTGGTGCTATGCCCATGGCGTCGCTGGAACCTATGCCTAAGGACCCTAAGGAACACTACCAGCTCGGAAAATCGCAAAATTACCCGGTGGATATTTCGATGTTTTACCGGCAGAGTGTTGACGATCCAGTTTTCAAGGTAACCATCTCTTCCTGTGTCATCTTGACTATACTGATGTGAGTCCAGGACTTTGTGCTCAAACTCAAGAACCATCTACTACCTCGCATCGCGGCGATTCATGCATCAAACTCAGGACTTGATAGCGATCCCGATCCCCTCCTTGCTGCAGGGCTCGACGACACTTTTGATACGTTGCCCGCCAACGTGGACCACGTCATCCTCAAAAACAATCGCATCTATCAGCATCAAGTACTTCGGGTCAACTACACGACATACGACGTTCGCCATGCCACTGACATTTTCAATCCGAAAACTGAGCACCGCGACATCATGATGCTCCATCGGCCAGAATCCGAGGAAGATCGCGATCGGTTTTGTTACGCCAGGATTGTTGGAATGTATCACGCGAATGTTCAATACATCGGGCCGGGCATGAAGGACTATCTACCGCGGCGGATGGACTTCTTGCACGTCCGGTGGTTCGAACGGGTCCCGGAACGAGACCTACATGGGCTCGACGCTTTGGAGCTCATCCGGACGGACGACCCTGCATCCTTCGATTTTGTGGATCCTGCGGATATAGTGAGAGGCTGTCATCTCATACCTGCATTCAGGCATGGTAGACTCCAGCGAGAAGGGATTGCGACGCCGCCCACTAACATCGCACGAGATTCAGAAGACTGGAAGTATTATTATATTAACAGGTATGGCTGACCCGCTCATCCCCGCCTCTTTGCTTATATCGATGTTAAGATTCGTGGATCGTGATATACTGCTCAGGCACCATTGGGGTCTTGGCGTTGGGCATACTTACTCACACATCCCAAGCTCCACGCGCGAGAAGCAGTTGTTCGCTGCGACCGAAAGGCGCCTGGCTGAAACACTGTCGCCCTCAATTCCTGTTTCGTCGGAGTTGCAGACTCACGCAGGGGGTACTACCACAATACCAGATGATCATGGTCCTGATGAGGAGTTTGCACTTCCTCAGTGGGATGGCTCGGACCTGGAGTGGGAGGAGATTGGCTCTGACTCCGTCTCTGAAGAGGATACTGACGTTGAGGCTATGTACGCTTTGTACGATGATGCGGTGGACTTCGATTATTGAACACTCATCCGAAAGAAGCCTGGGCTTTATACTACATTGTACCAATTGCTCACCCCGTATAGTAGGAACATGAGGTGCAAATCTGATGCACACGAAAGGTTCCGAGTCCGTGCAAACGTTTGCAATGGCCATGTGGCGGCAATTCCACATGCCAGCCTGAGTGAGATGTCAACGTCTCCTTCGACTGCCACATAGCAAGACGAGTCTACTTTGTTAGCTGTACTTCCAACGAGCATCCTCATTGCCGTGTAATCCGGTCGCGGAGTAGCACGCGAAGTCTTAGCCCGGTTCAGCTTCGACAAGTCCACACCCGGCAAGACCCACGACCAAGCCCGTCACGGTGATGCGCGACCCGGGGGGTTGCTATTGTGCGTCGCAGAGACCACATTTTTTCCACACGGGCAGCGAACATGAATTGGCACTATTATAGATGAAGCGCAATGTAGTCCGTCGTTCAGTTGCTAACTGACCCGCTGCATCTCAGCCCAAAGACTTCAAGTTCATCCCACCCGACTCATTAGGCGCCACGTCTATTTCAGCGTTTTTTCATGTCTGCGGAAGCTTCCAGCACTTCACATCCTACTGAACGCACAAGTATCCCGTCGGACGACCAGCAGAATTTCCGGGACTTCGCCCCCAGATGCACTCGATGCAATACCCAACAGGGCGCGAGAAAGAACACAAGAAACCTCGTTGTGTGCATCCGTGGCACGTCCAACCAGTTTGGTCAGAATGTGACTTCTATTCCATATCATTCTGATGTCTTCTTTTAACTCACGACCATGGTCAGAACACCAGCATAGTAAAACTCTTCGCCAAAATCGGCCTCGAATCGACTAGCCTCGAACAATATGCCTATTTTATTCCAGTGGGATTGGCACGCGCCCAAAGTCGATTCACATTATCGATCGTGTGGAGAGAGCCTTCACTGACAAGTTCCACATGACGGTCGCCTGGTTTGTACTCGCCCACCTGTTACTTCCATTGCGATAGGCTGGAACACTTGACGACAGGGATATGTCAAAGATACGTATGGTGGCACGAACGTACCAACAGGGTGGCCAGATATACCTATTCGGTATGTTCGCTTACTGATCTCAGTTCTCGCGTCTGAGAGACGTGGTATAGGGTTTTCTCGAGGCACATCAAGTGCGAGTACTGGCAGAATGATACGCAAGGTGTGTCTCACCCTAAATGTGGACCTGAAGGTAGAGCTGAGCACATGGGTAAGGTCGGCTTGATACGAACCTTAACCGACAAACAAATCGGAATGTGAGTATTTGTTGTACGGCTTTGACGAACCTGACAAGCCGCTTGGCAGGGCAATATGATCATTATCAAGCAATTCGTTTTGGGAAGCCAAAGACAAGGTAAATTGCGAGAGAATTCAAGAACACGTTCTCCTGGGCTGTGCGAATACACTTCGTCGGAGTATTGTAACTTTGGCATTTTCATACCGCATGATGTCCAAAGTTGATCACTCGGTCAGGGATACTGTCTCCTCCGTCGGACTCATCAGAGGCGAGGTTTTCCTATCGACCTCTGCGTCCGCAGCACATGCTTGCCATTTTCAACACGCACTCGATGAGCTACGGGTCAAGTTCATGCCGGGGCATTTCCACGAGTGAATACTTAAACGTACGACGAGGAATCCAAGTACATTGCGGCGCCGCTCCACAGTCAAAAACCTGCCACTCCCACAAGCGGACAGCGCTCATCCACTGTGAGCGACAATAGCACCGATCGCTCCGAGAGCGACAAGACTCCAAAGATCAAGGAGGTCTGGTTTGCCGGTGGTCACTCTGATGTGTGAGTACACCCCAAAACTCCCCCCTCATGACGCCAACCGCTTTGTACAGAGGCGGCACAAACAGACCTGGGAACTCTCATCAGGCGGTGAATGCCTCATTATAGATGCGACGAGAGGCAACTGACAATAGTCTCTTGTTGAAGCCGACCGATATCGTCTGGGTTCCAGATGACCTTGACTTCGGTATCAGTGACTCAATGACCCCTATATGGCGAGCTGTTGAATATATGCCATCAAAAAACAAGTCAACTTCAGCGGCGCTGGTGAAGACGGCCGACGGTGAGGCCTTCCCAGAGCTCGCAACGCTGACCTTATGTTTATGTTGCATAGCAAACACGTACAAGCCACAGGTAAGGCTGAGAGAGGGTTTCGATATACCCATCATACTTTCCGAGCTCGAAGAGCTCTTCGACAATACTGCGGCGCAAGAACTCGTGACTTGGCTTAACAATCCTCAAGCAGTTACGCTCAATAGTGCTTGACCGGTTGTTGCGACTCAGTACGGCTTTCTCGGTTACATCTTCGATCTACTTGGTAACGTTCATATCTTCAGAGGAGGGAAAGCAACGCGTCAGCAATGGCAAGGTCAGGTCGAGAAACTCATATCCAATTCTTCATGTGTACCACTTGTAAGGCTCGTCGCAATCGTCGCCTATTATGAAGTTTGTGAGTCGCCTATCTCCCATATGGGCGTCCTGTCGTACATGATCTTTCGTTGCAGCTTGCGATTGTAAGGCAAATCTTAAGAGCCGTGCGCAGTCCGACGGTCCCAGTCATTGTTAGTAGGGAGTATTCGCTGAAGCGAGGAAATGCCTGAGTAGCATTCTAGCCACGCACAAGCACAAAGACGCTCCCAGAGTAGTCGCGCTCCTGAAGCCTTGACGAAGCACGCGGACCTGCCAGAGCTCATCCTCACAGAAGAAACATTGGTGCAGTTGCTCGATGAAATTTTGGAACGACCGGGGGGATCTTTGTCCAAGCGATGGACGCCTTGAACTGCCTATTGGAATGCGGTGCGTTGGCGATTATCAGATCTGAAATGAGACCCTCATCACACGCTTAGAGGAAACTCGGGGATCCATACTCAGGTCCCAACGTATCCAGGCTCTCTCAGATCTTAGAGGTTAAAAGTTGAGGGTTGTACCTATCGTCGGGACTGCATGGTAATTTATCATTTCCAGACCTTCCCCTTCTCATCGCCGCGCTGCGCATGGTGTTGGCCCTGGCGCGAATCCCGGAAGGTGCGTATCCCCAAAACTTGTGGTTCAGCCATAATAAGTCGGTAATCGAACAACAAGTACCAGAAGGCAGGGGTGACGATCCTGTATGCAATACGGCGGGGAGGCAATCACGAAACACATACATGAGATCATCAGGATGCTTCTCCTCAAGGGTCGTATGCCGATCCTGCCGACGACGCCATCGGCAACTCCAGACAACCCAGTCCCGTCTAATCAAACGCAGCCGTCCGGAACGCCCACTGGGTCTACTGACAATCAGTCGTTTTCGTGGGTGTACGACGTTTTCCTCTTCTATTTTCACTCGGTCACCCGGCTGACATCCCTGCATAGAGTGGGCTGCAGCCAATATTCTCGTTGGTTTGTTACATTTTATTGTGGGCCGCATAAGCCATGAAACATTCGTCGACGTTGACATATCGTAAAGGGATCTTAACGCCCATACTCTACGTTCGTACTGCCGTTGAGTGCATTCGGAACTATACTGATTTCCACCCTTTTCTCAGTTCACGAACACTTGGCACTCATTATATACGCTGTGAGTATGATTGGTAACTATGAGTAATCTCTGCTGAAATATCGCGATAGCATTCAATCGCGTGCGGTCTATGATAACATGATGCAGTCGTACAACCGAATCTTAACGGCAGAGGTCACGCTCGATATGAACGCATACAACTCACACAGTCCGTTGTTCTTGTTGTACGCGCCCGTTTCGCCTTCTTTGCCGTGTCATACGGGTACCCGGCTAAGCTTGATACCTAGCTTGTCGTTTGCCACAATCACAGGTAATTCTTTTTTGTTTATATGGGCGAGGACGGCTTTGAAATACTTCTACAATTTCCAGCCACCTTTGCACATACTTTCCTCCACTTCCGGAAGCAGATTATCCAACAAAGCCGGAGGTCCTTGAGAGAACCACCTGACGTACATGGACGCCTCATGAAATTATACCCGCAAGGTAGAGTTGTTGACATGTCAAACACGTCGGAGTTGAATGACCTTGTGGTACATTGTCAACAATTCCCGATTGGTGGTATCTCGCTGCCATGTTCGTACGGGTGTTCTTAACATCAAGCTGTGGCACACGCAAATGCCAGTATGGGCTTTCGTGATCGCGTGATCGCTCTACTTAGAGGTAAATCTGCATTCTCCTGGTTACGATATGCACTGCGCGTTGCTAACGCACTTGACATGCCAGTGACGAAGCGTTTACCTATGTCATTCCATGCGGTATGATCCAAGCGATTGCCAATCAACAAGTCGGTCTTAAGTAGGCAGAAACGTGTACTTCCCCAATCGACTCGATTCTAACGACATTCCTTCTTTAATAGTGTAATCACGGAACTTATCATCGGGTATGAACGTCACTCGTCGTGAGGTTACACCAACTAACCTGAATCAAGCTATGCGTCGCCCGGCCAACCTGTCGCCACGATGTTATTCAAGACTTACGGCTACATAGTGAATCCACGTTGCTGCGCCACGCCTGCGACCGCGCGCTGACCATGGTTGCCAGTCCATGTCTCAGGCACTCACCTTTACGGCCGACTTTAAGCTCGGGCATTACATGAAACTTCCGCCGTGCACCATGTTTTGGTGTCAGGTCAGTGCGCGCGACGTTGGTTCGTCCGTTCAACGTCCTGAGCTCGTTTTCCAAGATTTTATGTACCATTATCGCTGGGACCGCCCAGCTGCTTGTGTAATCGTGGATGATATACCGTGAGTTTCTTGCGCCTTTTTCTGATCATCGCGTGCGCTCATCTCGGTGTGGCAGGGACGTATGCTCTAATACGTAAAAGGATGGGTATGTTGCAATGTTGAATTGGGGTTTCTCACCATTCGAATTTACTTGGTGCAGGTTTTACATGCCCAATTACCCAGGTATTCGCAGCAGCGTCTATCATATGGGGTATGTGTCTCGAGTGACCACAACATTGAATAAGTCTAAGTGTATGATGGCATCCAGGTGTTGTTGGGCCGAGACTCTTTGTTTTCTCTGGGGAAGTTATACAGGTATGTCCAGCCCTTTCTTTGCATACGGATGGATTGCTCATCATGTGCACTAGCTGTGGAACCCATTTTCTCGCGTCGAGCTAATTCGGGACTACTAGCTAATCCTACCCGTAGTTTGTGAGATTCACGTTCTCCATAAGCAGAATGTCCTCGATTCGCTCACCGACCGTCTGTTAGCCCCGTATTTAATCGAACGAATCTCATTCCGTCAGCAACGGCATTGAACTTTGTCCCTCGGGCGTACGTCGTTGATGGTATTGGTCGCGTGACATTGGACCTGACCCATTCCGCTACACAAGTTCATCTTTCAGTTCTTGATTCGAAGGTTCGCACGGCCGCGATGCTTTTCTGTCCGTGTCGGTGGGCCAATCTGGGAAAATGCTGACAGGCGGCATTTCGCTTGGTGGACCAAGTATAATCCTGACTGTTGTTTGGAGTGCATGCTCACGCAGCTGCGTAGACGCACTCTCGGCCGCGCTTGATTCGGGTCTGGCGTTGTCGGCGATCACGATTTTCTTCAGGTACGTCCCTCTTGTCCGTGTGTGTTCGAGGACGTTGACGCGGTTTCATGTGGATTAGTCTTCAATATCCCCGAGCAGGCTCAGTGAGTGTGGCATGCCTCTTACACTTGGCATGTTTTCAACTATGCGTTGATTGGCTTCCATACGATACAATCGTAGTGGGGGAATCAGGTGAGTTGGGCCGTCGACTGGAGAGCTGGATGAGCGGCATTGTATTTGGATTGGGCATCTTTAACGGTCCCCTTCTCGCAGGTAGTTCATCGCCTCCGATTTCTGAATTGGATTCATGCGGCACCTCCCTAAGGAAGTGCCCACGGGTTCGCGCCGCGTGTAACAAAGGGTGATATGGCGGGTCTGGGTGGAGGGGTGATCGATCTGTCTGAGCACCTGTTGTCGTTTTATTTTTATCATTGCGTTTTTTTTTTGAGGGGACTCTCGTTTATAATTGTAGTGTGTATGTTTTTTGTATTGGTAGAGTTCAAGATGTGTCGTTTGCTGGGGCCACGCGTGCTATCTGCTACTCTCTGTGCCCCCTTGTACTCCTCCGCACACTCCGCATCACACTCCAGAGCGTTGCCGACGCAGCATCAGACGGGAGCGGCGAAGACAGCATAGCAGCACTCCGAGCACTAGTACTGTAAGGGTGATTACGGGGCATACTCGGGCGGCGAAGACTGGCCCTGAAGGTCGGGCTTACCAGGTACGTCGTTCATTTTGTCCTGCGGACCAATGCGGGGGCTGACCCCGTGCATCGCATCCCCAGGCCCCTCGTCGACCTTTACGTCCCTTGGTGCGCACGACTACGGGGCGTGGTGATCCCCGCTGACGCTCTCAGCGATGCCGGCACGCAAACAGAGCCCCGAGCCGTTCGAGCCCTACACCGACGACCCACACCGACCTGCCAGCACTCGGCATCCTCTTACAACAGCGGCACATCATCCAAGGCCCGTCCTGCCTTGTCGTGTTCATGGGGTCGCAGCACACGCACAAACAGACCAGGACGTATGGCTCGACCGTCTGTCGCTCCAGATCGACGACGAGCTGGAAGGGACAAAGACGCGCATGACGCGTGCGTGGAGACAGCTTGCGCAGGGCGAGGGGAAACGGTGCGTCTTCGCGTATGGACCGATGCCTGTGGAGAGCTCACTGGCTATTAGACTCGACGGTCACCATCGGGTTGCTCACCTGTCATGTCCTGTTAGCCAACCTTGCAAGAATTTCATCCTCTCGACCCTCGTGCTGACACTCACTCATGGCTCGGTCTGCGACGTGGGTCAGCGTGCAGAGGAGTACGACATGGATTGCATCCCCATTTCCCTACTGTGGGTCGTTTTCATCCACCCGCGAAAAAAGTCTGACGTGTGGTGCTCAAGTGTTTTTCCGCAGCTAGGAGTCCGGTCAGCGATACGCATCGTCAGTCTGTTCCATACGTCTTAGGCTTCGGTGCGTGGTGTCGCCTTTCATCGTTTGGACGGTCCAGGTAAATCATCACATTTCAATATGATCACACCATTTTCTCCTCTTACATGAGTTTAGGACGTGAGGAGACGAGCTTGGCCATTCGCGCACGGTAGAACCTCGAAGCACCCGGGCCGTCATTGGCATTCTCCCACCTCTTCACTACGTCCAGTACTAGGACTTGGATGATCGGGTTGTATTGCGGGGGTCGCTTTGCTCGCATGTCGTGTGTCGTTTCAATATTGTGTACGGAGCTGCGGTGCTAAACTATGTACAGCCATCTCACGCACGCTACAAAACCTACCCGACGAAGCAGAACCTGCACCATCCAATGTCAGACGGTGGAAGGAAGAGGTAAGAATACTGTTTCGTTCATATTTCCTTACCATGTCGTGCTCAACGTTTTGATAGCTCTCTAGAGGCCAAATGTCGTTCTCCCCCTCCTTTCCACTGCGCTGTTGCTTCTACCTCACCGTCCCACCACGCAACATGACGGCGATCACGGCGATGTAACGCCGTGATGATGACGCGTAATACACCTGCCTGTCGATAATACTACGAGCGATGCCATGTACAATACGTCCGTACCGCTGCTCCAACCCCCTCCTCTGCATCGTTCGTGCCTCCACCGCTGCCGCCATCGCTCCTCCCGCTGCTGCGCATGACACGGCATCCTCGGGCTAGGCTGTACTCTGTGATGCGATGACGGTAACAGCCGCACACCGTCTACAGCTCTATGGTGGCAATGAATGGACGTTCATTCTACGTCGCCGCTTCCACTTGACTTGCAGGGTATCCCTTTTGTGCGAGTTTATGAGGTTGCTTTGCTTTCCTGTGGTGCGTCGGTTCAATCCAGGAGACGGTGCTGCGATGATCAACTCTGTACAGTCATCTCCAAGTCACGCACGCACTTTCTCTTCTGTCGAGTATCGTTTCAACATTGTGTACAGTGTTGCGACGTCCACCTTCCTGGCTCTACTCGTCCGGACCAACACCTGTCTCCCCTTCGACTTTCACCTCGCCGAGGACCCGTTCACGTTCTCTTCCACCTCTGGGCCATAGTCGTGAGTCTGGCTACTTCCACTATCATTCGCCGATCTCAGATTTCGTTTCAGCGCCGACCAAGGAAACGGCGAGATCCATCTCAGTGTACACGTAACGGTGGATCGAATCTGGTCAGATCCAGGCGAGATCTACCCAGATCTGCTTTATGTACTTATGGGATAATTCATATAACCGTGTCACAAACGGCTGAAGGTATATAAAGGCGAGTGTTTTCTGTACCATCCTCATCCGTTGCCTATCTTTTCCAGCTCTACTTGCACGCATGGCCTCCAATGATGGTCGGCGTGACGGCAGACGCGACTCTGTTGCTCATCACGACGAAGAAAGTGCCAGCACTGGACGAAAGCGTTCGCTCACGAATGCC
>JBBPOC010000025.1:0-44864 GCA_038091235.1 Tylopilus rubrobrunneus | reverse complement strand
ACACTTCCTCCCACTCCCCATTGCTCCCCATCACTCCCCAACACCTTCCAGCACTTCCTCCCACTCCCCAGCACTCCCCCAGCACTCCCCAGCACTCCCCAGCACTCCCCAGCACTCCCCAGCCCTGTCCACTCTGGAGACTCTGTGGCCTCAACTAAGCGCAAGGGTTAGTTTGCTGATGTGCTTCAGCCTAGGTCTGAACGCATTACGAGACACGACTGAACAAAGTGGACACACCTTGAGAACCGTGCAAAGGAATGCCAAGAACTCATATACGTAGGCCCTTACACGTTACAAGGCATCTTCTTCCCAAGCACCCCTCAAACACTGCCTCACCAACGCCCTCACACTTTCCCATCACTCTCTGGCGTGGCGAACCGACCTTCTTGTCTGCAGCAGATACAAAACGTGCAGAAGAATTCGAAAACGTTGACGTCCCGTTGGCACTCACACGGGTTTGGTGTTGACGGGGTCTGGTGGGTAGTATGAGCACGGAACCGTGGCCACGTACGAACGACACGATACTCACCCTTTGCAACCTGCTTGTCAACATCCGACCGCCCAGAATCATGCGCCCCGAGGAACGCATCGTCCTCGTCCTCGGCCTGATCACTGTCCTTGCCACGCACCAAATCCAGATCGCGAACGGCCTTGACGTGCGGCATGAGGAAGAACGCCGATGACATGGCCAAGCCCGGCGTGCCCCCCTGTGCCGCCATCGCGTCGATCGTCAGTGTGGACGACGCGCTCTGCGTCGCATCCTAGCTGTTGGATGCCGAGTTCGACTCAAATGAGATGAGCTACTCTTCGTCATCGCCATCGCCATCGCCATTGCATGGGCCACGCGGGATGCCCTAGGCTGTCGGGGTAACTTGGTGATATGGTGCTCGCGCAGGTACGCAATCGCCTGGAGAGACTATTCTGGAAACAGGTAGGCCCGTTGCATAACGCTGTCGGTCCCCGTGGACCGTACGCGAAGAACAGATTGGGAGAAAGTTGTCTAAAGCAAGACTGGGTATTCGAACTTTGAGTACCAACAGATATGCTGGGCAACGATGTTGTACTTACTAGGCTGCCACACCGTCCAACGATCTTAATTTGCCCTTCCATTCAGGCCACGTGGATCAATCTCGTTAAACGTCCCCAACGTGAGTGTCGGATCCTGACCATCGTGGCATCTCAGCCAACTGTCGCTATAGTTCAATTGTACATACCTGTTGCGAAGGCGAGCACGTCAAAATTGTACACTTTGCTCGCCCGCAACAACATCGTGGGGGAAAGAAGACGTATGTCGATCGCTTGGACGGCGCCGGCACCAAAGTGGGGTGTCATGGCGTGACACTATAGCGCAGGGCTGACCTCAGACCGCACACGGTACGCGTGCCTCAGAAGACGTACCGCATCTCCGACAAGCACGACCCTGTTTCGCACGCAGAACGGGAGCGGCCTCACGACGTCTTGGACGGCTTCTCGCAGAGCTGTATCGGGTATGGCATGGAATGAGATATTTCTATGATAAGAGAACTCGCTTTAACACACCCCCCGCATCAGGTTCGCCGTCAAAATACTCAACTACCTCCTCTTGGGTCGAATCGGTCACCCAGCGTCCTTGATACTGTGTGCTCGTCAAACTCGGATGACATACCATCGCCACGACATTAATGAGCGCGCCTTCTGCCAGCGGGTAGGTGATAAGATATTGCAAACAACAAATAAGTGAACATCAGCGTGAGTCAAAAGAATGTTTACTCTGCCTTTCCCTATATACTGTATGACAGCATGAGGCGTCAGACTACGGGACGTAGTTAAACGCTCACTATTGTCATATCTTTCAACGACATTGTCTGGATTCTGCTTTTCCAGCCGCCCCGTGGAGACAAGGGAGCGATATGCAGACATCTGTGAACGTCGCATCGATATATTGATGATTCATATCTGTGCTGTGCTCCCCACCGTCCTTGTACGCCGCTTCAAACATTGTCTTCTGAACCGCCGAGCGAATGCCGTCATCGCCAATGATCACATCGGTGGTCGCGATGGTCCCGTCCGCGAACTCGAGCCTGATAGAGGACGTCGACTGTGCCCACTTTTGTTCAAGTTCTACATAACTGACGAGTCGTTTCTTGAGACATACCGTACACGAGGCCGGGAGGCGCTTCTCCAGGATAGCCAATATTCGCTGGCGATGGGTGGGCGAGGGACCCTCTTCAGACTTTTATCAGAGATGCTAAAGAATGGATATCAAGACTTACTGCGATGACCTCTCCAGTACCAGGACAACGATACGATTGCGTTGTAATCGAATCCAGACGCCGTACACATATCGAAGGGAAAGAGAGAATATCTCAGATGCGGTGCTCGTTGACCTATCTGATTGAATACTCGGATGAGAAGATTTCACTCACAAGGACGTGCGAGCCACTCGTCACAGATGCTCACCGTATCAACAATTGGGTCAAGGGATTATAACGATCGTAGCACCCATGATGTTTTTTGATTGGCCAGGTTAGAACGCTGAAGAGTCCATGATGTTTCGTCAGTAGAGATGGTGATACACAAAAAATAAGGTCCGCGCACGTACAGATCGCTCCCATATCCGGCATCAGGCTTTCTCCTCTTCCCCATCCAGCCGTACCGATTCCAGATAGCTCTCCGGAACGAGAGCGTGCACGCCAGAGTCTTTGAGCCTGTCCTTGACCACGACCGCCCAGCCGCACCACCGCCTCGCCCGATCACCTGCACGAGTTGATCTTCGTCCAGTTTCGTCTCTACGGTGCCCTCGGGCTCAAAAGCGTACAGGGCGCGATACGGGCCTGGGAACAAGGGTGCTTCGCTGTCGGCATCCATTTCATCATCGCCTTCATCATCCCAAGCCACTTCCCCCTCTTCCATTTCTACCTCCATCTCCTCGTCCTCGTCCTCGTCCTCGCCGCCGAAATTACGGTCCAAGTCGCCGCGACTAGGGAACCCAGCGCCGGTCGGCGTCATGTCTAGACCGCTCGCCCTGGGGAACCCCTGCCAGGCACGAGCAAAGCCCCACTTGAATCCGCCCCATCCGTTCGTCCATCGTCGACCACGTCCTCCCACGCGCTCTGTGCGTCCATGTTCATTTCCTCGTTGTCGCTCCCCTCTTCCATCTCATAACCGTCATTACTCTTGGACGACGCAAGGCGCCGAGCGAAGACCGCGGGGCGATTCGCACGTGGGACGTGTGGATCCTGGCCTGAGAACCTCGGATCGGTCGGTGCGAACCCATAGTCGCGGATCTGGATTAGCACAGGCATGGTTGTTGCGCTCGCCTGTGCGGGCCGCGGCGTTGGTTCGGCTGGTGATAAGACGGTGTCGTCGGAAGGCGTGATCGTGGAGGCGAGGCTCGGTCGTCGATCGTGTGTTAACGGGGGGGTTAGAGACGTCCCCATGGAGGTCGTTGTTGTTGTCGTGATCGGTGGGATGGGTTGTACGGTCTCGGAGATGGGGCGCGAGCTTGCATCCGGCATGAGCTCTGCCGCTTCCTCCAGTCCCGTTTCAGGCGTCCATAATTCACGACCCGTCTCCGGTGCAAGCCACGAGCACGGCCGCGAGAGCCCGGATGCCCGACGCGACATGGTGGGGGATGGTGGTGCGGGACGTGAGGACGTGAGAGACGTCACGGATTGCGTGCTGAGTCTGTTAGGCGTGTGATATGCACCGGGGAGAGAGAGCTGTGGATCGGAAGCAGAGGGGTGCGGATCGCGTGCGGGGAGTGGGGAGTGGGGAGGAAAGGGAGGATACTGGAAGTGGAATACGCGCCATATGGAGCGTGGCAAGTTCAGTATGGAGACGATAAGACGAGGTAGGAACAAGCCAGGGAAGCGCAGAGGAGCGATGGCACGTGCGTCAACAATGTGACTTACCACGCCGTTGGAGGAGGTGGAAGCAGTTGGACACTGGGCGAGGCCGTTGCAAGGGGGCGATCTGTGGGGGTCGGTGAGGGTGTCCTTTTTCGACATTTTGAGTGGAAGCGAGGAGCGCCGTTAAGCGAACTCGTGAGGACCTGGGACGGGCGGAGCCCGGCGACGGAAACTGCTGCGAGGAGTGTCGGACGAGCAAAACGATGCAGTCATGTAAAACATACCTACACACATCGACGAAGCAGAGATCAAAGGGCCGATTTCGAGCCGGAACATCTTGTCGACACCTTGGTTCTACCGACTGTTGAGCACGGACATGGTATGTACTCTGGATCAGAAACGCCTTCAAGAGTGCGAGTTCTGTGGCTAACCCCGACAAGATTTGAGTCGAGCACAAGCGTCTTTGTGCCATTCACCATTCACCTGAACTGTGTTCGAGTCTGCAAGTATAAGCCGACTTAAGAGGCGGGAGTAAACTTACTGAATTCAGAGCATTCACCAATGCCTTTGTGCCGCGCTTTGAAGTTCCGAAGCTTGTTCGTTGTCGTGTTCGAGGCCAGAATGTGGATTGGGTATCTGTGGCTCCTCGTTGGGTGTAGGGAGGAGAAAAGAAGTAAGTGGTGATATGCGGTCCTCGTCGTCGTCATGTTGTCGATGGCACTGGCTCATCGCGTCATTGTCTGAGTCATTACCACCTGGCAGTGCTTCTTCGTTATTGGCTAGTCACGCCGTTTGTCGTCGCCGCGTCCTCAGTGGTTACGCTGTCCCTGCCACTGCGGTGACAAATTAAAATGCATTTGAACCCATGTGATAGTAGTATGTAAACAATCTAATCAAGATGAGCGAGGAAATTGCGCCCCCCCTCGGCCTGCACCCCACCCAGGTCAGCACCGATCGCTGGGTTCTTCGCACTGCATCTGTAGTTGAAAAAAACACGTACTTCAATATGAAGTTACTCACCATCCTTGGACACATATGTCCTCCAGCAACGACTTGAGATCCTGCAGGCGGTGAGGGACTTGCTCGATGTTGCTGATCATGTCCCGAAACTGCACGTCGATTTTTGAGTAGTCGTCCTGATGAAACTTGCGACTCCTGAACGAGCCTCTGGCATACTCGTCTACAGCAGCAGTGAGCTGCAAATTTCTGTCAGTAATGGCCTCGAAGTTAAGAGTAATCA
Source organism: Tylopilus rubrobrunneus (assembly GCA_038091235.1). Taxonomy (NCBI): domain Eukaryota; kingdom Fungi; phylum Basidiomycota; class Agaricomycetes; order Boletales; family Boletaceae; genus Tylopilus; species Tylopilus rubrobrunneus. Next base: position 39,794 of record JBBPOC010000025.1, on the reverse strand, counting down.
CGTACCGCGGTGGCAGCAAAGGCCAACGCCCCGGCAGGAAGCCGTTTACTGAACACGTCCGGGTGTGAGATTGCAAGCGCCGACTTGCCGGCAAAGTAGCCCGCAATGCATAATTCCTTCAATGCGGGACTCGAAAAGTTGTTGAAATTTCCCTGTAATGACAAACCATTAGAAGCCTGCTGTTGCGGGTATCAAAAAAATTACATCCGCGTCGGCATTGCCATGAATATGCTTTGTGCCCTCCATAAGGTCGTTGTACAGTCTCAATATATGGTCCGCTGGTTGCTGTGCAGCATTGCCAGTGCGAGGCTCCCATTCCCAGTGTCTGGCAGCAACTTGTCGAGCAATTTTCTTGAAGTCTGACCGATACGTGCCAAGATCGTCAAAAAGCTGAATAAAACATGAGAATTAAGCGCTTTGAGGGTGTATAGTACTAATTGAACCTACGAGATTATACATGTTATGCTGGTGGGCATCCAGAGTCGCTTTATCGGGCACAACACCGTCCCGCCGGACTTCAGCCGCGGCCTGAGAGATGAACTCAACGGCGTTGTGGCCGACATATACTTGCCTCTTGGGGAATGGATCGTAGATGAGGGCGTCCAGACGGGAAAGCGCCTTGGCCCGAGTAAATATCGACTTCCAAACTGGGCCGTAGAATTTGAGGGTCGTCGGGTCGTCACCAATACCACCGTAAGAATTGGGTGAGAGTCGTGAGGCAGACGGGGCCCTATCTTGAACGGTTAACGAGGACCTCGCTTCGCGGTCGGTCGCTGCAACGGTCGGAGCTTCACTTCTGAGCGACGCGAGATATGCAGGGTCAGGAGCACGTGGTGCACCATTACGTGCTTGATGGGTGAGGAGGACATCATCGTCCGAGCTACCGTGGTCAGTAGAGACCCGCCGAGAGCGGATAGCAACGGTGTTTCCGCCACGGCCACGGGATGCGATGGTAGAAGATTTCCTGGCCACTTTGCGCTGCACGGTTGTTGGAGGGCTAGCCGGGCGTTTAGACCTCGACACAGATTGTCGCTGCGGGGCTTGATCAGACGCTGGTAAAGACTTTAAAACCTGACGAAGATAGTTTATGTACAGTTAGTTACCTTTTTCTCTGCGTTGATTGAATGCACCGCTGACAGCCTGAGATCGTTCATCTTCACCACTCTTGCCACGGTGTTTAACTTGCGTTTGAATATCGCTCAGTTGACCTGCGAGAGCAATGCAATTTAAAGACTACAAGGGTATCAAGGACTTACGAGGATGAGCAGCTTCAACACTACCGGATGCAGCACTCGAGCTTCCGGTCTCAATGCGTGTCGATTTGTGGGACTGTTCATCCTTGCTGTTCCGTTTGCCTGCAAGAGTCATTCGCTTGCGGGAGTTGTGGAAACACGGATTCTTACCGAACGAGGAGGTAACCTTGGGAAGTAGCGGGCTGCCAGGTTCACGATTGTCATGCACGCTACCGCATGGAGTCTTGCCACGGGGGAAATCTTCTAAAGACTCAAAATGTTAACAGAAGAATTAGATTAGATGAAACATAACACACCATGGTTGACGAAGGACTCGGACATCTCTTCGTTATCAACGGCAGGCTCGTCCTCAGAATACACTGCTGGATTTTATGGTCATTGAAGTTTTGGAATGAGGGACAGCACTTGCCTCGCTTGTGGATACGACTCTTCGGGCGGCGAGGAATATCTTCGTCTTCTCTAATGATCCAAACCGCTAACGAAATCGGAGAAATGTACACACCATCATCGACAGGCGACGCCGCCTCTTCAGGACCAGGTTCGTCCTCCATCATGTCCTCATCCTCGTGATCCACTACTGGTTGGTTATTGAAGGGTCCCGATGTTAGTCATTCCACGTACCTCGGCGGCCAGCAGGTTTCCTCCTGCTTGTGACACCCGGTTCGTCGTCAGTCCCATCCACGAAAGCTTGAGTATGTTAATCAGCTCGTAGAAGAGTAAGCAGCACTCCTGTAATATACCTGATTGCCGGCTGTTCTCATGAGACACCGCATCTTGATCGTCAGAACCTAGATTAGCAAAGTCTTCGGAGATCTGCTCCATTGCACAGTCCTCGTCACCGTCTCCCTCTTGTCGAACTGGGGAGCAGTGTCGTCTACGACGGGGCGGTTAGTTTGCAGCACATCAGCGGCGGGGATATTACCTGTCTAGCTGGGTCTGAGAAAAATCATGCGAAGCAGCAACAACCCGCTTCTTCGGGAGAACCGGCGAAGGTGGCATTGCGGCAATATAGGGAATCTTTGTCTGTGATCAGTTCCGAATCAAGTGACCACGGAACCGTTACTTACCTCGAACCCTTTTGCTTTCTTTCGCGACAGCTTCGGAGGGGCCTGCGAATTGTCCTGCTGTTTGCTAAGCGTATCCTTGATGCGACGTATTTCGGCATTCTGTGGCACACGGGCGGCCGTCTGGATGCTCTCCATAGCCTCCATCTGTCGCAAGACACCACCTTTGCCCCGAGCGCTGCGCGAGGACCTTCGCAAAGCTTCTACATTATGATCGTTGGTAGACTTGAGTGTGGGACCCATGAGGATGGCCAACTGTTGAGTCAGAGTGTGGACGGGGTAAAGGAGGGCTCCAGGATGGCCGCTATAAAAGTGAGAAAACACGCGTATCAAACACCAAGACTTACATCATACGACGGAGGGCGAGTCGCGGCGCCGCCAGTTGGTCCGCTAGCCAAGGGTCGTGCCGAGAAAGCCGTTTATTACTTACATAACCTCATATTAATTCCGTTCGCTTGTCATTTCCAGCTCAGGCTGGGACATGATCCGGTCCATTGAATGATTCGGACCGTGAGGCAGTCGATTAAACAGACCGGAGTGAACCAAGAGCGATTAACCACAGAATTGATGGCAAGATGTTGACACGACGGCTGCTCCACCGTACGATTTGGTACGGTAAATCTAGTACTAGCATAGTGAGTTCAAGTCCATCATGGTCGCCTGTCACTCAATGCGCACACTCAAGTGACTTGCCTATTAGTCTAACACGAGTCCTCGATCTCCAAATGAGTCATTCAAATACCATGGTACAAAGTTACTACATAGATAGAGAATGGAATAGTTCCTTTGTCCAGTACTTGTTCAGCCAGAAGCTGGACGACAGTTCATTTGATGACTGTGAACAAAGTTGTGGAGGAGCCGCCTGGCCAAAACGCGGGATTATGTGAGCGGGGGAACGAATCTGGAACAAAGGAATGATATCTCCAACGCGCTCGCCTGTGCTCCGCAGCGCTCGCTTCAGCACGTGCATTCCGGCATCCTGATCGACGGTCGAGATAGCGAACCGCTGTACATAAGCAAAATAAATTTGGGGCAATACATTCGTGATGGGTCGGAAGATCAGACGGAGTTGAGCGACGTCGTGGCCTTTGCAATAGCGCATTAGCAGAATAGCACGAGAATTGAGGAATCATCATCTTACCGCGTAGTCCGCTGCCCGGCCAGTCTTTATTACCGTCGCTGGATACGATAACAGTATCATAGCGGCCAAACGGCCATTTCGCACTAGCCGGAGATGCATGGAGAGCTTGGGAGGGCAGTAACGTCTTTGCATCATAGCTAGAATATAGCTGGATCCGCATTTTGCACCAAACTTGAATGCGATCAAACGGTAGCTGACAATCCGGTGTCGAGTATCGCCTTCCACCAGTTGTATGAGTGAAATTCGGGCGATGGCGGTTTAGGTAATCCGCGAGAGCCGGTTTGAAGTCGGGGAGCTCGTATATTTGCGCTGCGTGATCAACAGTTGTGTTCGTAATTGTTGGCTTGGACGAAAGATGGAAACCAGTGTTAGGTGAAGCGAACGTTCGGAAGGGACGGGGAGCCGTTGGGAATTCCCCGGCCCTGAGTGCGGAAGCGCGTTCAAAATAGTCGGTAATTTTTCTTGTCTTCGGATGATCGTCTTCGCAGTCAGAGTCGTCGTCTGAGCTGTCAGCGTCTCTACGAAGGTCAAGGTCGCGAATCGTTGTTGCTTGTGTGAAGAGCTCGCACTTTTCTTGACGATCAAGGAATCGACATATCTGTGCGTCGAAATTTTGGTTATTTCCGGATCGGGCGGGAACCTTTACAACATCGATGTGCGCGTGCTCAGTGACGTCGGCGGACCATTGTCCCAGAGTGCCCATGTCTGAGATACTTGGCGCGACGGCGTGCATCATTTCTAATTTTGGAATTTTCCAGTGGTCCAGGGAGCCGCGTGCGCCAGCCTCAATGAGGGCAGACTTCTTGGCGTGGAATTCTTGTAGGCTCGCCGTGATCATAGTAATACCGGTGTTCGTGAGTCCTGGTGCCTGAGATCGATAACGGAAATCTGTCAAAGCTCGAATCGCGGCGAGAGCGGCCTGTGGAATTCCTCCGGCAACTACGCCGACAATGTAACGTTCGACTTCCCTGTGCAGTCGCATTGACGTCCGCTTGAGAGTTGTGATTCCATCGGGGAAGCGCCGGTAGCCGCTGCAGGTTTGGAGGAGCGAAAAGCGGAAATCGAGCTCCTCTGCGCCTAGCATTCTGGCGCACCACTTCCGGTCGTGATCCCAGACCACCTTGAAAAATTGATGTAGTTCCTCGGGGGTTATGAAATAACTGGGCTCTGCAAGAGGCCAGTCGATCCAAAAGGGAGCCGAGACGCCGTTGAGTTGCAACTTCCGGCATGCTTGAAAGTATGAAGCAAGGTTGGCGGCGCGGGTTTTCCTGCTTGCCGCAATGAGTCGCTGACGGGTTGTCAATGCAGTGCGGGTTGGGTGGCGGACGGGATCACCAAATTGTTCGGAGGTGGCCATGGTGACGGCTGACGCATTGCTGGTGACGCATGCGACAGCGCGCTGTTCTGGGGTATCAGCAATGTACGCGGCCAGCGGGGTAAAGCAAAGTTTTAGGTTGCCGAGTGGGTCGCTCAGCATACGACCCACCTCAGCGGCCTTCTTGAGCGGCTTCACAACAAGTGAAATCACTTGATGGAGTAGCCGATCCGCTAGGACACCACGAAGGCGCTTATTCGGGTGGGTGAACTTGGGGATGGGGAGCAAGGCAAGGAGGAGGTAGGCGTTCGTGGTGCCTTTCCTGCGGATACTGGCCGAGATGTTGGCTAAGCTGATCAAAAGGGGATGAGCTTGACGGTTTCCGACTTGGGTGATGTGAGTTTTGTCGGATGAGAGAACAACCCCAAGAAGGGTTGCACCGTCAGGCAGAGCATCCTGGAAACTGTGTGAGCAATTGTACTTCCCGACGGAAGATACGTACCTGCATCTCCCATGCTCGATCACCCGTGAACCACTCGGTGTAGACGCGCTCGATGCGATCGGCAGTAGTGTAAACCTTCTGGGGCACGAATTCAATTTCCCCAGCGATAGAGGGTGAATGAATGAGGCGTTGAAGGCATTCCACGGGATCCCGGTAGAACAGCTGTAGAGTACGTTTCGTAGGCGCTTCGGTTTTGACGGCTCGGTACTTCCACCTAGGTCCAGACGGTAGCAATTCAATGCGTTTGCGAAGCGCCTTCGCTGTTGTGAACGAAAGACGGAGTGATTTGACCTGAAAATAAAGCGTCAGAACTCATAGCGATAAGATAAAGAAACGTACAAGATCTAGAGAAAGGCATCGGTTAATTGCAGCCATGCTCAAGCCAGAATTGGCGAGCCACGAAGCGAATTGCCATTCGACTTTAGACGCAAACGGGTAATACAAATTATGTTCGCGCTCCCAGGAGTATTGGTCACTATCAAACGTATCCATGAAAGTATGGCCTCGCCCATAGTTCGCGGAGGCTCCTGGATAGAACTCCGTTGCAGGTTGAGGTGTCTCCGAGTCATTTTCATCAACGGAGTCGACTGGTTTTTCAGCGAAGTCCGAGTCGTTGACAGGCAAGTCGATAGCTGAGTCGGAATCTGTCCAGTCGCTGTCGTCTGAATCGTCATTGCGAATGAGAGCTGACAACGACACGCTGCGAGGCTCGATATGAAGTCGACTGGCAAAGCAGCTGCCGCGTGGTTGGTTCATGTGTTGCAATAGTCGCGTATGGTTAGGGAATATCTTGCAACAGCCGGGACATCTTTGATTAGGATTTGGCCGCATGAAAAGATGACGGTTAAAAGTCACAGAGATTGGTCAGTTTTCCGGAACGAGTTCCACGGTTTGTCACGTTTGCGTTGGCTCGCCGGCAAGAGAAGCCGAATTCGACTCCATCGCCGACTCGGGTCCACTTCGTTTGCCTGATTTGACATTATGTGCATTGTGGGTGATGGACTCGCCACAATACCTACGCAAGGCCTTAAAAGGTTTGTCATGTCTGATTGAGCTTGGTAAGATACTATCACACGATTGAATTTTTTCCAGAGATTACAAGACCTTTACGGCTGCAGAAATCCTCGGAGGTCGTGGCTGATTGAGCTTGGCATGATTCTATCATAAGTTGGCAAACTCCCCTGGTATTATCAGGTCTTTACGACAGTGATCATAACCAACGTCACGAGATTATGCACTACGTTAGTAGGTATGTATGTACATACAGGAGCGAGGATTTGCGCAAAAACAGGGCGAGCTTTTCGGCCCGAAGCACCGAAGGACGAGGATGGGATTGTCGGGCGAGGACGATGGCGATAGCGACACGAGAGCGAGGGTAACGGGGTCGTCGTCACCGTCGTATGGTGACACACGAGGGCGGCGGCGACACGGTGGTGAGGGCAATGGCGTCGTTGCCGTCATTATCGTATGGCGACGGCGAAGGACGAGGGTGAGGGCGGCACGAGAGCGAGAGCGATATGAGGGTGAAAGCAATAGCGTCGTCATCGTCGTACGGCGACGGCGACAGCGAAGGATGACGGTGATGGCGATGCGAGGGCAAGAGTAGTCTCGAAACCCGACGTTCCATTCTAGGAAGTGAAAGGGCTACGCCCGAAGGAATCGCGTCTGGAGACTTTGGTGCCGTGACAAGCAAGTGACAAGCGCATCGAGTCACGCCTGTCAACGGTTAATTCATTATAAGTCCATATTTGTAAGTACCAAGATCATAATTAAATAACCGGTTTGACGGAGCACGCTTGCCTATGTGCCATGTTTCAGACGACGACGACGACATGTATGGCCCGTTCTCGAGCCACCACCTCGCTGGTCTTGGTTTTGGGAATCGGAGCTCAATGGGGGTATCCCAAAACGGATGGTGTCGAGACTAGGGCAAGAGCGGGTCTCGGGAGTATTGCCCTGGACCGTGAGAGCTTACTAGTATACTGTGACGAACGGCACCTGTGACAATGACGACGAAAACGACGCTGTTAAGTACCCTTGCCCTCGTCGCCGTCGCCCTCACCCGACACTATATCCCTCTCCTAAGCACCGCCGTCCACGTCACGATACGTCACGAGCCCTCAAGGCCTCACCGGCCTCACCTCGTCTTTCGCTGTCACCGTCACGGTACGACGGTGATGATGTCACGATGACGCTGCCGCGACGATGACGACGACGTTGTCGTTTCCCTCGTCCTCGTGTCCTCATAGCCCTTGTCGTGTCACCGTCGTCCTTCGCTGTCGCCGTCCGTATGAGGATGAGGATGACGACGCCAATGCTTTCGCCCTCCTGTCGCCCCCACCTTCCTGTCGTCCTCGCCGTGTCACCATCACTGTACGACGATGTTACCCTCGCCCTCGTGTCGCTGTCGCCGTCATTCACGTGGCGTGCTTGTTCTATCGGCCTGGTTCATTTCACTTCCGGGGCTATTTAGCTAAGTGTCCGAGTTACCGTTCAACAGGGCAGAGCTTGTGTCCACGGATCTGTTCCGCTCTGCCCCGTTGAATGTCGACTCTCCATCAGTCGGCAAATCCGAGAGGTGCGTGGCCATGTTTTTTGCGCGTCACGTTGACGTGTTTCACCCCCTACTTTAGCATACTAGTAGTTGTACCTACAAGCTTGTCTACGTAGTTATCAATGAAATATCAGGCAGTTTCTTCATGCGACCAAGTTTCAAGTGTCAACCTAGGTGAGGGTCATTGAGCACTTTTGTCGTGCTGTTCCGAGTTGGGCATGCAACCTTGTTGACAGTCCGATACTCATTTTCCAAGTGTACAAACTTATCTCTATTGTTTAAGCCTCACCTAGCTGATAGACATTGGGCTGCACTGACGAAGCCTTAACGGGCTGATAAGGCTTCGTCAGGGCAGCAGCCTACCGTCTTCAGCCGAGTAACAGGGCGCCAGGACTCCGTAGTACGCATCACATCGTCAAGGGGGTGTCATCAACGTCCAAGGGACGGGCATGTCATCGTCATGGTGTCAGCGCCGTTTTCCTGGGTAGGACGGTGTGACCAATTGAGCCAGCCCTGTCGATGAGCGGAGTGGAACGGGCACAACGGTACAGTGAAGAACGAAACCTATCGTAATATCCTCTGACGGACACAATGGATTGTCGAAGACCATCATGATGCACCAGTGATGCACACAACGCACAAAAATGTAGATGACTTACGTACCGCACGGATTTGTGACACTGCTCCGAGTCCGTGCGAGGTCTGACACACATCGCCTAGGACTTCTCTCACACATCCCGAGATTACATGTCCATCATTACAGCACACATGATAGCGAAGGGACTCGCCATGACCCGGTAAGACTTCGACGTGCTAATATTCGCAGAGTAAAGGCTGACTGGCAGGACCTGAGGCAATGCATTCAGGGTTCTGACTCGGAGCTGATACCGTGACGGTGCTCGGCTATGACCAGAGTCTGAGACTTACATTTCATCTTAGGTAGCGGGACGGTCCTAGACCCCACTCTTAGAGGGCTTGTGGGACCGAGAAGATGACGCGCAACTCACCAATATGAGTAACCCCTGAGGTAACCCCACAACGGAGTTCCCACTCTGACACTAGTACTAGTACCTTCGACGAATCGCAGCTTTCGCTTGCCAAGAGAAATTTTCGCCACATTACTCATGATTACTGCGCCACTATCGCACACGTGCCACTATGGCGTTACCCCCGAACACCTTTACTGTTTATCACAAAGTGAGTATCCTCATAGCGTTAGTCTTTTTGGCAGTTACCATATCAGTCATTATCTGGATTCCAAACTCCAGCACTCCAGCACTCCAGCACTCCAGCACTCCAGAGACGATAGCATGTTTCGAAGACAAAGCTATTATACTTATAGTAAGTTGGTTATCCTTTCGTTGCCCGAAAGCTGATACCTTGTCATTCAGACCTCGCACGGAGTTTCAAACAATCCGAATGGGACGGTGGGACTGGGATCCGATGCGATCATTTGAAATTTTGATTCATTCCCAGGACCATACTCAGAGCACAGGTTTATCTGCCAGTAAGCTGTCACACTGTGAGTCTGACACAGAGTTGTCACCGTCACAGGTGTCACGGACGACACCGTTCTCTAGTAGACCATCTAAGTCTCAGTGCTAACAGTGCTGCCAGTATTGATGAACTGATTTTGAGTTACTCTGTCAGCCCCTGGAACGAGCCGTCGTAGCAGCCGATTCAGAGGATCTATCTCATTAAGGCTGAGTAGGTCAGTTTCGGATACGGTCTTCAAAAGGCAACGAAGTTCCGATGCTCCACGTTTGAACTTTCTCTCACCATGCTCCTCAGTTTGCCGTTGCAGCCCTCATCAGGGCCTATGTGCTCAGTGGACTCTCACTACACTACGCCCCCCTCCAAGACCTTTTCGCCGCCATCCACTTTGTCGCATCGAAAACGTCTCCCTCCATGCGTGGATGCGCCCCCCCATTCTAACTGTGCTCTAAGCGACATCACGCATTCTAAACCCGCCAGCCCGGAGTACGTCAAAGGAAATCTCGTGCCATCTGGCTGTGCTCGCCACGCAACTTCACGACCAAAACTATCAGGTGAGTACTGATGGTTGTGATTCACCCTCAGGTGTAACGTGGCTCTCTTATTCAGGGCCATTCAATATACTCAGAAGTTTGGAATTATTGAGCAACGAGGGGTCTACTCAGGCAAGGTGTGAGGAAGCATAATGGACATATCATGGCTGACATCCAATCGCAACAGGTATACAAAGGCGTTTGTGTTGAAGACTTCGAAGCAATCAACCTCGCCACGGAGGCATGGTGTCTTCCCCTGAGGAAACCGAAGTAAGTAATCGAATCATCGTTCTCACACGTATCTCGCTTAAACGCCTTCAGGTTATCTTACAACCCTGTGGACGGCACTCTCATCGTTGAGATGCCATCGTCCGCACACGAGTTTGTCCTTACAGGGCTCCGCACACCTGTTCTGCTCGCACTGGAGCAGCTCCCCCTCAATCCCCGTGCGATTCGCCCCGCCATAGAAGGGAATCTTACTATACACTCAGAACGCACTGGGTTCATCGCAACCCCCGATTTCTCCCTGATCGTATCGACCGCTCGGAATGGGAAGCTCCGCCTCTTCGGCGTCATCGAGGCTGCGTTCACTCAAGATCAGGATGTCTTGCTAGAAAAACTCAGGGAGGAGATTAACGGATGGCCCGAGATGATTTTTGCGATGATGCTCGTCATTCAAGAGGATCAAGAGTATCGCTCTCCAAAGGAGGGGAGCACAGCATGGGAACTTTTCTCTCGACAGCAAGATCGCTTATCATCCGACCATTTCCTTGCCCTCCGTCATTCCGACTCCGCTGATGAACCTGAGTTAAATGACTCCGATTTTGACGAAGACAAGCCGCTAGTTCTGGAACCAATCATCGTAGCCGGACACACGTGGTGCCATGTCAACAACGTCGAGTGCCATGTATGGATCAAGAGGGACGTTGACGAGAAGCTTGATCTTGACGATGGGAAAGTTACCGGTGTGGGTAACTTTTTGTCGAACTTTGCAAGCTACCCTATCTGACCATCTCGTCTAGTCCTTGTATCCTGGGATTGCGATGGAAGGCGTCGAGTTGATCATGAAAGATGGTCTCTCCGCGGTAAAGGATGAAATAGTTCGGATCCTTAAAGCGCTTCGTCCGAACTCCAACATCCGCAGACTTGAGGAGGCCGAACTCGCGGTTAACTTCGATTGGGTAAAGATTCAGGCAGCGTTGTGTCACGCTGTTTCGGTAACCGCTGTGAGCCGTTATCACTCGTGGTTTAACGAGCAGTTCCGCGGAGTCAAACGCCCCCATCCGGATGATGAAGAGTATCGGCCCTCGTCCTCGGGGAGTGATACCCGCAGCTCCTCTGACCGATCCTCCAAGCCTTCTGGTCGCCTCAAAACAACTCTTGGTGTCACGACTCGTGCAGCAGCCGCGCGTCAGCGGTTATATAACACGAATACCTAGACATGGGGTATGTCGACAGTCTAGGGTTCAAATCTGTCTTCTGATCGTCCTTGTTAAGCGGTGTTTTTGTCACTCGAACTAAACTCTCTCCACCCTCCGTGCGTTACGTTCAAATATCACCTTTCGAGTAATGTGTCCGAGTCGAGTACCCAGTTGTTTTCCGAGAGCACGTTTAATGATATTTTTTACGCGCAGATATATTTAGTTAGTCCCCTTGGGGTTACAAAGCCATGTGCTTCCCCTGACGAAGTCGTGTGAGACTCGGAATACATTGTCTAATTACCCAGCACACGATCTCATAACGCGGAGTACTTGGTATCCGAGTCAGTGATCCACAAGATTTCCCTAAGCCTGTCCTCTTGTGTGCTCCTCCGTTTCGCCGATCTGGCAAACAAGCATCAACACATTCTTTGTATCTAAACTATGGGGATATTTTTTCCTTCTCTTCTTTACTCCTCACCAAAACCTACACGGCCCTGGTGGACGGCAGAGAGGACAGGGATCGCTGAAAAAAGTTCCCAGGACTATGGGTCACTCTCAGCAACCGGCCATATCGCGTTCCGTGAGCAAGGCAAGTGGCAATCCTGTTCGACCATCTGTTTTCCGTCCACGTTTGGCACAATCTCTTTGACGCCATTTGGGAGTTGTCAGATGGAACTGCCTACAGAGGTATCAACTTCGGTGCAGAGGAAAAGAGTATAGCTGGTGAATGCGTCTTTCGGACCGGTCAGTCATCCTACTTCATACTTTGAGTCGAGTACTAACTAGGCATTCAGGGATGGTCGGTTACACCGAGTCGCTCACGGATCCGTCATACGATGGTCAGATCCTTATCCTCACCTATCCACTCATTGGCAACTACGGCGTTCCAGAGTGCCCTTCTTCCCTTGATCAGCTACCAGAAACGTTCGAATCGTCGCGTATCCATATCGCCGCTCTGGTCGTCGGCTCGTACTCGAAGGATTACAGTCATTTCCCCGCACATTCATCCTTGACTACTTGATGAAAAGAGACCGGTGTCCCTGCCATGTATGGCGTCGACACGCGCGCCCATGCTCGCGGACCTTTTTGGTGAGGGTTGATGCTTGCAAAACTGTTGGCGCGTAAACCACAGGCGCCTCGAGGACGCATGCACTCGCTGGTACCAGAGTCCCAGCCCGTCTCGCGGGCCTCCTCTCCTCCAGCGATGTCTTGGCGGGAGGATTATCTAGACCTCCCTTTCCACGATCCCAACCAGGATAACCTGGTCGCTGCTGTATCATTAACATCTCCCCGAATCTTTCAACCAACTACCAAACTCCACTTACATTCGTCGGGACGTATCATCCGCATAATCGCTGTTGATGTGGGGATGAAATATAATCAAGTACCCTGCTTCACGAACCGGGGGATTGAATTGAAGGTGGTTCCGTGGAATTATGATCTCGCCCAAGAACCCGAACCTTACGATGGGCTGGTTGTCTCAAATGGACCAGGCGATCCGTCACGATTGCAGCGCTCGGGCGTGTCATGCGAAAAGGAGACAAACCTGTCTTTGATATCTGTCTTGGGCACCAACTGCTCGCTGCTGGTGCTAAAACACCAAAATGAAGTGCGATAACCGAGGGCATAACATCCCGTGTACGGATGCACTCTCTGGCAGATGCTACATCATGAGCCAAAACCACGGTCGTCAAGTGGACGCAGACACCCTTCCCAACGGCTGGAAAGAGTTGTCCAGGAACGCCAACGGCAGTAACGAAAGCATCTACGAGAACAAACCCTTCTTCTCGGTACAGTTCCATCCCGAGTCTACGCCCGGACCCCGTGACACCAAATTCCTCTTCGGCGTCTTCATTCGGAACGTAGAAAATTGCATATCGTTCAACTCACTCGTACCTGCCTCTCTGCCTGGAGTCCGAAAGGAGCCCTCGTGCCAACGTTCAAAAGGTCCTTATACTAAGCTCAGGTGGGTTCTCTATTGGACGGGGCTGGTGAATTCGACTACTCGGGATCCCAGGCTATCAAGGCTTTGAAGAAGGAGGGCGTACCATTCTCGTCAAATCCCAACATAGCGACCATCGCAACATGCAAGGGTCTGGCTGATAAGGTTTACTTCTTCCCTGTGACGCCCGACTTTGTTCAAAAGGTCATCAAATACGAAAAACCTGGCGGTATCTACGTCACATTGGGCGGGCAGATGCGTTAGACGTTGGTATCAAGCTCAAGGACGAGTTTGCCGATTTGCTAGTAGGCGTACAGGTATTCGGCACGCCCATCGACTCGGAGACGATCATCACCACGGAGGACCGCTAGCTGTTCGCTCAGGCGATGGAGAGCGTTGGAGAACGCTATGCTCAATCTGCTACCACGACCGACGAAGCGATCGCTGCCGCGAGCGAGGTCGGTTTCCCAGTTGCTTATGCATTGGGCGGCTTAGGGTCTGGTTTTGCCCAAGACGGAGCTCAGCTACGTGCGTTGTGTAGCAAAGCGTTTGCAACCAGCCCTCAAATTCTTGTCGAGAAGAGTATGAAAGGATGGAAGGAAATCGAGTACGAGGTCGTCCGTGACTGCCAGGACAACTGTATTACCGTCTGCAGGTTCGTGCTTTTGTTCAAGCATGTCCCACTATGTATTGATGTTCCGAGTAGAACTTTGATACTCTTGGAATACATACTGGCGACTCTATTGTTGCTTCTCCATCGCAGGCCCTTTTGGACGCTGACTACAACATGCTCCGGGCCGCCGCCATCGGCGTCATCCGGCACCTGGAAGTGATCGGAGAGTGCAATATACGATACGCTTTGAACCCATTTTCGAAGGAGTATTGCATCATCGAAGTTTGTGGTGAGCATTCTGGGGAGTAGGATCTTGTCTCACGCTTGTTTCAGGTGAATGCTCATCTATCAAGGTCTTCAGCGCTGGCATCGAAAGCAACTCGACCCACTGGCTTTTATCACCGCAAAGCTGGGTTTTTGTGTCCCTCTCAATGCGATCAAGAATACCGTGACGGAGGTGGCAAGTGCCTGTTTTGAGCCAGGCTTGGACTATGTCGTTGTCAATATTCCTCGTTGGACCTCAAGAAGTTCAACCGCGTCAGTCACCTCCTTAGCAGCAGCATAAAGAGTGTCGGACGATTCAGAAAGCGATTCGGGCGATCGACGATCAGTTCCTTGGCTTTGCAAAGGTGGGTTGGTCGGTTGCACTCATGCAGGTCATGCTAAATACGTCTTTAGCAGAACGACTACGTTGCGGACGTTGACGAAGAACTCTTGAACCGACTGGCAAGCGGATCTTTGCCGTTGCTTCTGCCTTCCATCGGGAAGATTTGGCAGGTGACCAACATCGGCAAGTGGTTCCTGTTGAAGCTTCAGAATATGGAGACGCATCTTAAGTACTTTGGATTCTGGCCTTCATCATTACGGGCTCTGATCTTTGAGTTGAGCAGGGAATCCGTAGTCAGTTCCATCTCGAGTGAGGCGCTGTTGCAAGCCAAGCAATTGGACTCCTCTGATCGACTGGTTGCTCATTCCACCAGATCCACGGAGCTTGCCATCCGTCGGATTCGTCAGATCCCCTTTGTCACACAGATCGATACGGTGGCCGCCAAATTCCCAGCGTTCACCAACTACCTTTACACCACATACAACGCAACTGAACACGATGTCTCGTTCAAGGACCGTGGTGTCACGGTGCTTGGCTCCGGGATCTACCGAATCGCCTCTTCTGTCGAGTTTGACTGGTGTGCGGTCAGAACTATCCGAACACTTCGCGAGCAAGGCTTGCCAACCATTATGGTCAACTACAACCCGGAGACGGTTAGCATTGACCGTGACGAGGCGGATCGGCTGTACTTCGAAAACATCAGTCTGGAGACCAATCTAGACAGCTATGACGTCGAACGCTCGAGAGGTGCCATCCTGTCCATGGGTGGGCAGATGCCGAACATTATCGCCCTTCCCCTCTACCGTCAGAACATGAAATTTTATGGCACGTCGCTAGAAATGATCGACATTGCGGGGGATCGGTGCAACTTCTCTGCCGGACGAGATCGGCGTCGATCAACCGCAATGGAAGGAACTCACCAGCTTTGAGGAAGCACTCGCTTTCTGTCAATCGGTTGGTTACCCTGTTCTTGTGCGACCACGTGCTTTCCGGTGCGGCGATGAACGTAGTATCCACCGGGGACGACCTGTCCAATCATCTCACCCAAGCGACTGCCGTTTCTTGCGACTATCCCGTCGTCATCAGCGAGCACATCGAGGAGACCAAGGAGATTCAAGTTGGACATGATCCTTGCGTTCAAGGCAGCTGCTAAGAAACCGACTGGGGATATCCTCAAATTCATTCAAGTCTCTGCTGCGTTGCTGCCGAGTTGTGTGGGGAGGAATGCTGACGGATTTCGTGTTGCAGGTACTATTCCGCCGTCATTTCACTCTCTGTAGAGATCACTGTTCTCTTCCAGTCCATCTCTGTTCAGGTCGTCACTAGTCATCATCAAGTATGTTGGGCACTGTATTCGCAGCATCTACAGGATTTGTTCGAGACACGTTTTCTTTTCGACTATAGGATGTCGTCGATTCAGACAAAGATGAAATCGCAAAAGAGTGAGTTAGAGCTGCTTCTCCGAGTCGCTTTTGTCGGAGAGATACTGATATGGAGACGTTGAATGTCAGGTTCTACCTCAAATTTCAACGGATCGTTCAAGACGAGGGAGAGGCAAACTTCATTTCTCGGCTTCACGACGGCCAACTGAGCATCATTCCACGGTAAGGTTTAGAGGACCAGATCATATAGGACATTCATCTCTCCCAATTCACATAGGCCACTCATCGAGGCGAGGGAGTTTTACAAGCCATTCTCCAAGCTGAAGCGAGAGTTAGATGAACAAGAGCTTACGCACTCATCTGCGGGAGCGTTTTTGCACTTGATGAAGACTTTGATGGCTAAGTTAATGGTACGAGTGGTTTCTTGGAATGACTTGATGTTACTCAGTTGCAATTGTCTCTAGGCCAACGATTGGGGTGCCATGTCTCGTAAGAAAACAACCCTCTTATTTGATTGGATTATGTGACGAGCTCTGCATTCAGGAACTATGGCTTCTCATCGTGCGCAGCTACTGTCGACGCACCTGGCTAATGCGCTTGCCTTTGGGTATGCGTGTCGCATGGGTGGTGATTTGGAGCGGATGATGTATGTATTTGACAGTGCGGGCCACGCAGGCAAGCATATGTATGTGTTCACCGCTCTCGCTGAGCCTCCAGGAGTTCACAGTCCTTTGGCAGATGCGTCACAAACCAGCATTTGTGCGGAGAAGCATGCAAACTATCCGGAAGGTACGGGTGTCTGAACGTATACGCCAAGGTGTGCGGTCTCGCCGCTCAGAAACACCGGTTTGACTCTAACGAGGAACAGGGGATCGAGCATCTTGATGAAGAACATTTTTGCGCAGCTCCTAATCATGCTTGCGGGATGGTGAGCCTCGGCCGATAATCGTGGGGTGTCGAATACCCAGGTATGCCTTTTATATTCACCATGTTCAACGCACTCGCACAATTTTGAAGCGATGCCGATCACTCTCTCTACAAATGTGATGCTCGATTCTGCTCGATTCAGTGTCAGTCACGGTTGTGCAAACGGTTGTGTGCCAATTAAGACGGCATGCGTGGTCTCGAGTCTGGTCCTATCCATTTTTGCGGGTGCGTGTGATCTTACTGCAGGCACATTCGTCCTTGCTCAACGAACCATAGAGAGGAGCATCTTTGTCCTCTTGTACGGCTCTGGGTATGTGTGAGATGGAAACGGCGCCGCATCCCATCGAGGCGACATTCACGGGGAGAAACGAAACATTCCAGTACACAAAAGTATTTTACCCGGCGTTTAATGTTGGTTCTGTCACTGACCCCTCTTGTAGTATACTCAGGGTTCGTTCGGTGCTTTTGTGGGTCCCTATAATGCACTGAGATCTTCGCATGAAAGTCCAGAAACGTCTGAAATGTAGCAAACTGATCCCGCCCGGCACTACGGAGCACCAGGGGCCTCATAGTCATAGTCTGGACAACAAAGTCGTTTGTCTTTACGATAAGAGGTACAGTTGCTCCTATCCCAGAAAGCTCTCTCAGAGTCTCACCACGGTATTCCAGATGCGAAAACTGCGGTTACTTTTGTACGTTACCTTATGGTCAGTCAGATCGTGGCACCATAATCGCGGCCCGTACTAACTATCTTTCCAAGGCCATCCACAGCAGGAACATGAGACAAGCATGGGTCCATGTCGCGCACCCGCTGGACCGTGGACTGGGGTGGACCGGATGGTGCAGCCAAGGACGGTCAGATGATCATGCACTGCATCTCCGAGCACGTGGAGAACGCGGATGTCCACTCTGGTGATGCCACGTTGAATCACACACCTCAAAATCTTGATCTCGCCACAGTCCGGCAGATTGAAGAAGCAACGGCCAAAGTAGGCAACGCGCTCAACGTGACTGGACCGTTCAACATTCAGTTCATCGCCAAGAACAACGAGATCAAGTGCAACTCACGGGCTGCGCGGTCGTTCCTGTTCGTATCCAAGGTCACTGGTATCGACGCTATCGAGATGGCGATCAAAGCAATGCTCGGGATCCACGTCGAGCCTTATCCCGACGCTGGTCTTCCGTTGGGTTATGTTGGCGTCAAGCTATAATTCAGCTTCAGTCGGTTATCTGGTGCCGACACGGTCCTCGGAGTGGAGATGGCTTCCACTGGCAAGGGAGCTTGTTTCGGGCGCGGCAAGTACGAAGCGTACTTCAACTTGAAGGCACTTATCTCGACGGGCATCGTGTTGCCGCAGAAGAGCATCTTGTGTTCTGTAGGGAGCTATAGAGAGAAGCTGGAGAATTTGCCGTTCAACTAAAGGCTATATGCGGTCGGATTCAACATCTTTGCCACCTCCGAGTCGGGAACGGCGGATTTGCTGACGGAACACAACGTTCCCTGCAAGGTAGGCGTTGGATCAATACACCCGTAGGAGGCCGTGCTCACTCCTTAGCATCTGGAAACGCTTCCTGAAGGGAGTAGCGACTTGCAAAAGCCCGAGTACTCTCTCACGTAGCACGGGGATCCCATCTCGCATCCGTCCTCCTTTCCAGTCTCCACAATCGCAGCGTCCGCACCACCGACGCCCGGAGTAACAGGATCTCATTTTAGCATCCTTAAGCAAAGCTAGACACCTCAAAGTCACCTGCGACGTCCCCATCTATGCTATGTCGTTCACTCGCGATCAGTACTCACAACTGACGATCCTTCCTTCGAGAGAAGACCAGGCCGTATTTTCGACCCGATTGACGCGTTTTCTGTCGGAAACGTACCCTACCAGATGGCCGCGGAACGAGGACAGAAGGGCTCTGCTTGGTCTGGCTTCTCGGAACCATTCCCCTCTTGATAAACGCAGTCGCCACTGGACGCATAACGCTCCCAGATATCCGTAAACGAATTTACGATAATCCCATTCGCATATTTAGTCTTCCCGAGTAAGCCAGTACGCACGTGAAGGGTCGTCCTCGAGCGTCGTTCGCAGTTGGTGTCTCGCGATGGTCGGTGGTCTCCTCTCGACAAGACCACAGTCGCTGGCTCTTTGCATAGGGTCGTAATGCACGGAAAGACCATGTTCTTGGACGGAACATTACATCCAGCAGCGACAGGCAAGGGCATTTCTGGTACCGCTGTCTCTCAACCTGTGGGCGATTCCCTTATTACGGTCGCGGTCCCCGTTGCGAAGCCAGAATTTGTTCTTAGCCATGCGCCCGTGAAAAATACTGATGCCCACCTGCCAGTGCCGGCTCACCCTACGCCTGACCTGTTGGGTGCCATCATCCCTACTCTGTCACACAGTCCTCAATCCACCGACGTCGTATTCTTTCGGTGAAATAGTTCAGCCAACGAGACATGTACGACCTCTTCTCCTTGGTCCATGAAATGTCTCAAGCGGAACTCTCGACGTCCTCAAAGGAAGAGTCCTCTGTAACCTATCATTTTATGAGTCCTCGACTCGCACGAACGCTTCGTTTGATCCTGCGATGAAGCGCTGCTGGGGTGAAGTCATCCATGTCGACGCGGATACGCCCTCGGTGCAGAAGGTGGCAGATACCATACCTACTGTGAATTGTTATGCGGACACGATCCTGCTCAGACATCCCGATGTTGGAGGTGCACCACTGGCCGAAGTCCCAGGGATGGTATCGAAGAGCATCCGACACAGGTATGCACGTTCGTTTTCGCCGTAAACTGATGTCCATATTTCGAAATGCGCTTTTGGACGTCTACACGATTCGGTCTGAATTCGGAACTGTCGATGGACGCACGATCACGCTGCTCGGTGACCCCAATAATGGATGAATCGTGCAAAGTCTAGTGACTCCACCGTGCCACTACACCATTCGGCTCGACTTTGTCCTTGTCGATGCCAGCCAATGTCGTGTCTGTGGCGGGCAAGTTGGGCATCGCCGTACGACAGCTCGAGTCCCTGGAAGGTGTGTTTCACGAGACGGACGTACTCTACGTGACCCGAGTCCAGAGGGAGGGGTTCTCCAGCGAGTCCGAGTGGCGGAAAGTCAAGGATTCGTACTGGGTCGATCACGCACTCCGAGCCTTGTCTCGACATGGTCGTCATGCACTCACTGCCCAGGTTAACGGTAATCCGTCGTGCGGGGGTGTGCCGGTGTCCTAATGATACTGACGTTGCGTTTAGTCGACTTTGATTCGCGTCGCGCGGTGTGCTTCCATCAGATGCGGTATGGCTGGCATGCTCTGCATCGCTTTCATCCAACTGACACGCTGTTACTTAGATTCGGATGGTGCTCCACACGAGCGTCTTGGGGACCGCCCGAAACAAAGTTTGGACTTGGTATTGACTACGTCGTGAGCGGCGACAATGTACATATGCAACATTTGTGTCTGACTTTAACACCTACAAGCAGCAATCGCCATGAAAAAAAAGACAGCACAAGCATCCACACAAAGTGCCAGAATCTGGCCCAGACGCTGCAGGGGCAGTTCGCAAAATATCTGGTTGTGCCCGTGTCATCGTCTGCCAGAAGAGGCAGTACAGCATCCCTCCGGCGTGATGCATGCTCTCTAAAATGCGATGAAGGTTGAGCATTGAGCAAGGTGTGACGAAGACGTAAGCTTCATTGACTGGCAGTTGGCAGACGAGCTGTTAGATCAACTTAGATTGCCGCTGGCAAATGACAATGTATGATGGGTCATTTTTGTAGACAACCGGCTAACTGGCTCAGTTTGAAGTTGCTTTTCGTGCTTACGCAAAACTCGAAATTTTCTGACTCCAAGTTGATCCTGCCAACAACCAACGTCAATTGAACCATGTCACGTTCTGTTGCTACCACTCAGCGAGAGAGCTTACCCAGTACCTCAAGGCAGCTGTCAACTAGGTAAGCTATTTCGACTTGCATGCCGAAAAGCAGAAACTCTACAGCACAGAACAGCCTCTCGTCTACCGTCCCTTTGACCCCGGAATCCCCTGAAGAAGCCACTTCCCTACTACATCTTCTAAGAGCCGACCGCAATGTGTGTCTGGCGGAGTTCGACCTTCTCAAGTTTGAAATTACGCAGAGTGCTGCCCGCGTCCAATACTACACACACCAGGCTCAGAAGGCCAAAAAACGGCTCGAACATGCCGACCACGCTATCGGCTACGGTAGGATGGTCATCACTCAGAGCGGCTATTTGTGCGAGGCGACAATTGGGTGTTCACGTCTCTGATTTGTATTTTGTGTAAGTCTTTCTGACTCTTATTGATTGTTCTAAACCTTCGTAGTGACGCTGGTCGCTTCCTTTCTACTCAGAGAGTCGAAGTGAACCAGTCTATATGTCTACCATGTCGAATTACTGTGGAGTTTCCGTCCCGTTGTCCATGCTTCATATGATGTTTATGCACCGTATCACAACTTCCAAACGCGCCGGACTCGTTGATGTACATTGTACGCCTCTGTACCCAATTATGCTATAAGTACTGATACGGTAAGGACAAGTGTGACTGCTGGACGCAACTCCAAGGAAGTGACGGTGATGGCACTGCATTTGCCCATTTGCAAGTGAGAAACATGTTTGTCGGCTCGGAGAAGCCCGGGCCCACTTCAAGTTTTTCTATCTCGAATACTTGCAGAAGACGTTCGCACTGGGAGCGTGGCTAGCGAATTCAAGCTATCAAAAACTGAAAGGCACATACTCTGCTGCTTTGCACAGTGTCCATGCTTGACCATTGTCTAGAACGAACAGCTCCTCAGACACCACCTTCAAGTTTGTCGGTCCAATGTTGCTCAAGTCATCATCAGACACACCCATCTTCCCTTTGACGCTTCGATACACGTACGTTTTTTCTTTCCTCTGAAACAATTCTCGTACGCTCCCGGCTCTCGTCCCGTTTGGGTTCGGGTCCTGGGGCAATGTTCAACATTCATTGGCTCGTTTATACTAGTAGAGCTCTGGGAGTGGCTTCGAACGCGGCCACTGGACATCTGTCATACGGGTCGGAGTCTGCCCTCTGCATTCCAAGGTATCCGCATTCAAGCATCTTGCGTCCTCACCGAGATACTAATCGCTGCTCCTCGTCAACTGCCAAGCTCAGAAGATCTCCAGGCGGTTCCCTTTCGCATCTCGGACGTTCCCCAAGCAAATCATTCCCGCATATGAAGCCGGCACCGTTGGTACTGGTACGGGCGTCGAGCTATGTCATATGGGAGCTACGACTGCGCTCGACTTGGACAGGTTCGGACGGGCCGTGAACTCCCCAGACGACACAGGTTGGAGAATTTGCGTTGGAGCATCGTCAACGTCAACATGACGAAATCAAGGAGGAACCCGACCCCTGGGTATTGATCAAGGACAGGGATATTCTGAAGAGTGCTTTGAGGAGTGTCAAGCTGCCTAGGCAGTTGTTTGTTCACGAGACCTGTCATAACTAAAATCGTTGCTCGTTAGGCGGGTCTAGTTTGCTGCGGAATGTTAGTCACTTTTTTCTGCATTGACCAGCTTTTGATTAAATTTAGACTAAGCACCTGGACGTGGAGCACAACCCACCTCCAGTCAAGCACGGCAGCATATACTTTGGTCGGTTTCCCGTGTGTCTTTAAAATGTTCCTACTCACGCCAATGCAGGCACCAGTGTCCGTGGTGAGCTTTCGTTGTTACTCGAGGCTTGTCGTACGTTATCGCTAACGAATTCAAAGGTGGTATGACGCTGGTGGAACTGCATGTTCGGCATGGTTACCTCCAAAGTCAAGATGAACGCAAACGGTGCGCATACGTTCCTGTAAATTGTTAAAGCGCGGTTCGGAACGGCCGGTCATATCCTCTTCATGTTTTACCAGTTCCTCTATATCCTGATCGACTGCGGGCCATTGCTCCGTTCGTGTTCTTTTTTAGCGTCTGGTCAGTCGCTCACGCAGTCCTTCAGTGGGGGGTGCATCTACAGTTAATGCCCTCACGGGGATGAACATCAATCAATGCAGCTTATTTCTTGTTGCCCACTGGTATCACAGTCTATGTTATATTTGCTGGCCTGTGAGCGATGTTCATCTGTGACTACCATTATTCTCTCACGAGAAGTGAACACTGAACAAAAATTAGGGGACGACGACAACGATATTGTACCATATGCCATCGGTCATACGCATGGACTCGGGCGAAGGGGATGGCATACACCGGCAAGAGGACAATAGGGCGTGCCACGTGGCCCACGGAATGGCAATGGCGACAACGACGATTGCTATTCTATGAGGACGACGTGTGTCCACAACAATAATGTGGTCATGTGATGCTGCATGCCCGATTAGATATAATTTTTGTTTACATAATGTCATCTAGGGAATACAATTTGTTTTGCCACTCTTCCAGAGTTCCAGTGTCACAGTGTCCCCAGCTCCTCCAGATCCATGACTGGCCAGCAAGTGGTTGATGAACCAAGGTATCCATCTGGAAGTCTGGGAGCTCTGGAAGGTCCCATGGCCAGTACTGGCTAGAGGGGGACCTTTCTGGGACTGCTGGAACTTTGGCCAGCACTGGCCAGTGCTGGCCAGAGAGCAGCCAGATTGCTGATGTCGGTCGTTACGTATTACCCACCTCCATCTTCCTCCTAATGGATGTATCTGAGCTCATGGTCTCATTAACCTTCACTCCTGGCTCGGTTGGCTTGCGATGCCTAGTCCATTCGGCCATCCGTAACATTTTTCCTAACCTGGGTCGGCCGGTCCGTCTGGCCGGCGGCATGGCACTTTTGTACTCATCTTTCCAAAAACAGCCAGTACTTATAGTGTCATTACAACGCCCCCACATGATAGCCTTGACAATGGAGGCAAAATTATCGTCTATGAGGACGACATCGGAAGCATCTTTCGCCACTTCGGTACCAGTGATGCCCATCGAGAAGCCGACATGCGCAGTTTTGAGTGCAGGTCCGTCATTTATACCATCGCCAGTGACGGCGACGATGTCTCCCAGGGAGCGCAGCTTTTCAACGAGAATTTACTTGGCATCTGGAGAGGAGCGGGCAAGAACCTGGAGTCTTGGAACGATTTCGAGCATCTCTGCGTCGTTTAGCCGCCGAAAGACCGGTCCTTCCATAATTATACCGCCGGCTGCACAGATCCCGCACTGAGAAGCAATGGGCCGGGCAGTGAGGACATTATCGCCGGTGCACATTTCGACCGCAACACCAGCTTTCTGGCAATCCACAACGGCTTTTCGAACACCGTCGCGCAAGGGGTCTTCGATGCCAAAAATACCGATGAGAGTGAGCTCGTAGGCAAGGTCTTCATACGGAATCTATATGATAGTAAGTAAAGAAAGGAGGGTAAGATTGGTCAACGTACATCTTCGTCCACGTTCTGGTGGAATTCTGGTGGTGGCCAAATAGGAAAGTCACGATAGCGGAGGGTCAGGGTTAGGAGCGATTGATCGGCGTAAAAAATGATCGTTCGGGAGACGTTAACTTCAGCGTACGTGTCGAGTGCCATGGTCTCCACAGTGACATCCACATCGCCAGCTTGTTTCGCATTTGGTAATATGACGACGTGGCGAGTGCATAGCTTGGTGAGGATCTCACTAGCCCCTTTGATGTACAGTCGATGATTGCCGTTCTCCAGCATGACTACGACACCCATAGCTTTGCGGGCGCTCGAGAAAGGGAGAGCCTGTACGATACCAACCGCATCCCGAATTTCTTTGTAACTGGTCCAGCCGAGCTCCTTAGCAAAGCCAAGGAGGGCCCCTTCAGTCTTGCTACCAATGAAGATCCTCTGGTCGGTCACGGGATCCACATCCTCAAAGGCGGTCGTATTGATAGCGATGGCTGCGTTGAAGAGTTTTCGAAGCTGGGGTGAGAGCATAGTGCTGATCAGACTCTGGTCAACAAAGTCCAAATTCGCAATACCGAGGTTGATTGTGCGTTACCGACGTGCTCTGTCCAGCCAGGCGGGAGTGATAAGAATACCCTGAAACCCATCGTCCCGTGTGATCTTCTCAACTTCTCCAGCTCGAGTAGGAATAGTTGCATGTGCTTTGGCCTCCTTGAATTAAAGTCTGAAAATTCGTCAACGTTAGTACTACATTCCCTTGGGGGAACTACGATACACACGACCGTATGTCTTCGAGCCGATACCCAGATTCCGCACCACTAGTTGAAGGCATGCGCGGCCAACATATCATCAAGGGGGGACACGTACGGCACAATAAAGCGGTTCGCGAGGAGGTGCTGCATCACGTAGACGAGGTCGTACCGGAACTCAGGGTTCGTCGCAAGTTGGGGGGAAGCCTGGCCCGCGTCGAGCAGCGTCTGGAGCGCGGAGACGATCCGTGCGATCGTGTCATAAAAGACAGGGGATGTGATGGTGGCTGGTGAGGTCGACGAGCCCGGTCAACGCAAGGGTGAGCTCGAAGCCATGCGGAGACGTAGGATGCGTGGTTCATGGATGTCGGTGATCAGACCTGGTGGAGTAGCACGTCGTACGTTGCCATACGCAGCGGTTTGCTTTCGCGAGGATGCTCCCCTGCTGCCCTCCAACGACGATCGACGCATTCGGGTAGTGCGTCGCGAGCGCATGCGGGATGAGCCCGGAAAACGAGATCAACATGCCGTTCAGCGCGGGATCGCGAAAGGTTTGGACGACGACGTGGTTGTACCGAGCCAGGCGAGCGAGACGTTTCGGATGTGCATCTAGTCGAGGTGAAGGGCCCAGTCGTCAAATGTGTAGAAGGTGGTGGTATAGCTGAACATAACGGCGTCGAAAAGGTAGGGGTATTTGACGATGGAAGTGCGTGCCACGAGCATGCCGACGCGCGGGCGGGGGGGGGCTTAGGCAGCTCGTACAGCCTCGGGCCCGTTCACTAGATATCGACACCGGCATACTCGGTGAGGTACCTGTGCGTGCGGGTGAGCGTCGTCGATCGAGGAGAAGAGGACACAATCGAGAAAGGACGTGTAGAGATCAAGGGCACACGCGCTGATCGAGTGCACTGGATGTCGATCTGGGCACCATCCACATCGGCGTTGATCAAGGTGAAAGTGCCGAAGGCGGTGTTATTGGGCGTCAGATGAAAGTGGATGGACTAACTGCGCGATGGGATGCATCTCTGGACAAGGATGTAGATACCATCGATGTTTGTCGTCAATGCCCGCGTCGCAGTCCAAAGCGCGACGAGGGCCGCAAAGGTACCGTGGCGGAGAGCTTTCATACGTCGAGTTGAGGCTGAAGAGAGAGGGATGATGGCCCTAAGAGCACGTCGGGCACATCCGCCGTAACCCGTTTGTATGCCTCAATCTTGCCGGGGTTCGTCGCGAGTAACGACCCACAAGCGGTTAATTGAGACGTGCGATCATTTCGAGGGCTCTCGTTTGTCTGTCCGCTTGCGCTACAGGCGAACGGGGCGAGAAAGAGCCTGAACCTTTGGAGTGATCTCGGTGACGTCTGCGGTACATGGTAAATCAGTATTCCCGTAGAAATCTGCAGTGGCAACTGTGCTTACCAATGTGAAGCAAGGTGATCGACACCCTTCGAAGATGGTCTGATTACCACATCTCCACGCTCCAGGTAATTCTCTGCATGCGTCGCATTGAAGTTGTGGAAGTTGGGATGCTTGATGACACGTCTCGTCCGATCAATCTCAGCCCTCTTTTTCCTGGCCTGCAGCTCCAAATCACGTTCATAATGCTGAGTATTCCAGTATTCATCGCGCTTGATACGACGGAAGAGGCCATCTCCTTGGTTCGAATTGGAGGGGCGAATCGACAATTCTACATAGAATTGATCCGCGGGAAGGATCGAGTTTGACGTCTACAATAACGTCTTGCAGTGCTTGTCCCTTCTTGACGATACTTGAAGGGTTGACATTGCCCGCATCCGACACGTATTCCACGTTTATGATGCCTTCAATGCCAGAGCCGAAGCGTATCAATACCGCGCTTGTCGTCTTTTCTACGCGCAGAACGAGAACGGAGATAATGAGCCCTGTGCGAAGTGTTTCACCGCTTAGCATGGTCAACGCCTCCCACGGCTGCATGGGAGGGAGCGACGCGTGCTGTTCTGCGAACTGCTTGAGCAATTCTCCGCGAATGACATTCAGGGTGAGACGTTTTCGATCCTCGTCGGCCCCGTACATGCTGACGGCGAACTCATCGAGATTGAGCTCATTCAACTTCCTCTCGTTGTCGTTATCTTGCATGATGAGGGATACAACGTGCGAAGGGCGTTCATCATGAACATCTTCCTCGTCCAGCTCAAGGGTATCTGTTGCCATTTTCCGCGCAAGCTCGTAGTCCTCGGGGTGGATGCGTGTGTCATCTAGTGGATCTTGCAAATCATCATCTGCATGTCGATTTTTTGTAGGCTTCAATTCCGTGTCGTGAGAGATGCGCAGAAATCCGGCTGCATTGAGGAAGATCTTCGTAGTGAATAGAGCAGACTTGATAAACTAACCACGATTCACAAGATTGCCACCCTAAACAGAGTAATGAATTAACAGCGCTCGGAGGACGGGGAGAGAGACTCACGATTGACGCAATCTTTCTGGCCAAGGCTCGAGCATTATGTGGACCAAGCCCACACACGAAAGGCAGCAGTTCGTAATAAGAATCTGTGACTGCACCGTTGACGTCAACCCCGATCCTGCTCGCTACATCGACCAGAGCCCTTTCCAATGCAGATAACAACTTCCCTTTCGGAATCTGAGCCAGGATCAGTCCGAGTGAATTCTAGAAAACAGCATCACGTCTCCGGCCATTTGAGGGACTCCCAGAGACGCAACAGGATATCAGTGCCTTCACCGCGGATATCACCACCCAATCGCCAGGCGACGTTTCTACACCAAATTGAGCCACGAACCACGCAGTCTGCGTAGCACGCACCTGTGCGTTAAAGTCCTCGGTGACGAATTGATCCGACGAGAGCAGTTTGAACAACATGTGGAACGTATCGCGCCACAAGTCGTTCTTGAACTGCGACGCAGCCGACGGCGGAGGGACAAAGATGCCCTTCAAGACCGTTACGACGGGATCTATCATCTTGATCAACACCTTGTGCGCCAAGATGTTCACATTGAGCCACGTGCTCGGCCACGCGTCATTGTCCAAGATCGACGTCGCAACCTTGAAGAACTACATCAACAGTGCAGCAAAGTTGTCCTTACCCTCGATGTCAGAGTTGGACTCGAGGAAGTTATAGATGTGCTTAGTCGGCGCAGATAGGATGAGCGCTAGGAACACGATGGCGGTCTCAGGTCGTCGAACAAGAACCCTTTGACGATTTGCAAGCATATGATCAATCGCCAATGACGATCTTCCCCTTGGCATTGGAAATCGCATTGGCAAAGTTGGTCGCGACGGTGGCGAGCTCGATGGTCAACAATATTTTGGTGGGTTCGGGTAATATGGACGTGAAATGCCGCAACGCGATCGTTTGCGTGCCGATGATGGAGGGTGGGGAGGAGGTCGCCATCGTGCGATTGACCTCTGTGAGATGCGTCCGGACCTCCTTTTTGAACGTCGTTTCGAGGTGTTCGATCGCGCCGCCCGGCGACCCAAGCTGTGAGGACTTTTGCAGCTCCCGTGTATGGGTGATAAACTTGAAAATATAATGCCATACTTTGAGCGCCGCTCTGATATCCGTGCCGGCTGGTGGGGTTCTTCAACAGCCTGTCAATCGACTTGAGCATGCGAGAGGCCGCAGAGGGGCAGTTGGAGTGCTGTTCAATGTACACGTCCAGCACGGGCTGGAAGTTGCCGAACCGGCTGTCCTGGACGATCCCGAGGACCGTCACGAGCGCATTGAAGACGAGATGATCCATTTCCCCAGGTTGGTTCATTTGAGATACAAGGATGGCGAAGAGCGAGTCAAAGATGTCGCGCAAAACCTCGACGATCTCACCTTCACCCACAAAGGTGAACTTGCTGAAGACGGTAGAGAGAAGCTCCTTGTCTAGTATTGTTTCCCACTTGAGAAGGCTGAGCAGCACAGGATTCAGTGTGAATTTGGTGGAGCGCAGAGAGGAACGTATGATGAGGGTGTCGCGCAGGGGAGGTGCGAGTCTTTGAAGATCAGGGGAAATGGTCACTTGCTCCGGACGTTGACTGGGTGGAACCCAAGGCGCAGACGAGAGGTACATGTCGGGCGTAATCTGAACCAACCTGTCGGTTTTGTACAACACCAGAGTATGGCTCCCATCCTCCAAGAACGCGCCTTGGCCAGGGAATAACGGTTGGAACACGGGTGCGAATGGTCGTTCCGGCCCCAGGGCGCGATTCCCGGTTCGGTTTCTAAATGTGAAAAACAAATGCCAGTCGGGTACACATTCCCTGACGATGGTGGACACGTCCCCATGGAAAACCTTAATGGATACTGCCAGCATCTCGGCTCTGCAGACTTGTCAGCTCCAGGACAGGGCCCAAGGGATAGAGACGCACCTAGGCGACTTTTGGAATTATTAGCAATAATATCTTGATGGAGCATCGAGAGCAACGCCTCGTTGACCGGAACGTAGATCGGCATCGCGTGCTCGCGCATAGGGGATACATCGGCTCCATCGGCGACCATCTTGCTCAGCTGCAACGGCTCCAGTGCCGCACACCCAAACGGACGACGGTAATTGACATTGTCAGCGAATCCTTGGTTGAGCGGTGTCGTGGCAGTACGGACGATCCCAGGTGATTCGACGAGGGAGATGGACGACTCGGAAGGTCGGCGTCCGGCACAGCAGGCACGCCAGAACTCATGCTCGACGTCATTTTCATCGCCCTATTGCGCATGATCCGGCATACGAGGAACAACAAGTCTTGTGCATCGCTTTGTGCAATGTCGGTGAAGAGCGTGCGAGGGCGCCATTGTAGTTGAGTATGACGCAGCATTCTTCTGTCACGAATCGTGGGTTGTCTGAGTGCTTATAGATGGAGAAAAATAACTCGGCCACCTCCCCCGGTGCACAAAACGTGGCAACGAACGCACGCAGGTCGAGGAAGACGTGGCAAAATTTTGCAGGGGTCGGTTAAGAGCTAACCACAATGCTAGAACTCGGCGAAGCGAGCGAGCCGACAAGATGGGAGGAATGACGAGGGCGCGTGACGTCGGGGAAAGCGGAATGCGATGGGGTGGAGGTGGGGATGGCAGGTGTATAATAATCCGCGGGCGTGTTTCTGATGATGAGGTGATCCGCGGGCACGTTCATGTACGCCAACGCGGTCTGCATGGCGTACATCCTCATAGCGCTGATCCAGCTCCGCGGGTCGACTTCGTCTTCAACGTCGACGGTGACGAGCGTCCCCCAGGTCGGATGTCTCACGATGATATCCAGCTCCTGAACCATGCTCCCAGTCACCAGCCTCGCCACTCAGTCTCGCCCGAGTGCAATGGTTTCTTCGGCACTTAGGGTCTGTGCCAGCAATTGCCTTCGACCGAGGTACAACGCCTCGATGTGTGACTTGACCGTATGAAAGAGTGCATACCGCCTCCGCGCCAAGTACTGAAACATCAAGCTATGCCATTCCTTCAGCGCAGACGCAATCTCGTCAATGATGGGTTGCGCCGCGCCCGACTTGAGCGGCGGCCGGGTGGGAGCGGTTTTAACACCTCCTCGGAAGGCGCCGCAGAGTAGATGCTGGCAGCGTACACCGTGACAGCCGCGCGGGACGACTTGGCCTGGTCCGGGGGCGGCGGGAGCTTGAACGACTTGCGCTCGTCCTTCGGGCCATCCTTGTCCCGGGAGGGCTGATCAGGGCCGGAGTTGGCCCGTTCGCGCTTCCACTGCGCAAGAAACTCGGCCACGGGTGGGGCCCCGTTCGGGTGCGGCGTCGAGAGTGCGTTGTTGACGAGGGAAGTGACGAGATCCGGGAGACGACCTTCTGTGTCGAGCCGACCCATTTCGTCCAGGAGCACAAGGGTAATATCGTCCTTTTAAGGATCACCCTTTCCCCCAAGAGATGGAGAGGACAGAAGGTGTATATCCCGGTCGTGTACTTTCAGGGGTGAAAGGGACCATATCGATGTGCTGGGATAATGTCAGTCGAAAAGTGAACTAAAAAAATATGTCGCACCTCTGAGCTTATTGCCACAATGAATGGCTAAAGCATCCTCAACTTCTTCTCGTAACCACTCTCTAGCCCATTTGGTGCCAGTTGGAATAGGGCGGTATTCTAGCACCCCTTAAATGACCCGAGATCGTTCTTCGTTCCACGTTGCACCACCTCGTGAGGACGGATGCCAAACCCCTAACAGCAACGGTTCAGTACGAGAGAAAAGACCATTGCAAGAATGACCTACATCAGCCAATTTTGCTACGATACTCTTCTTTGCAACCTCGTACGCAGAGATCCGACTTGGGTTTTATGCTTGCGGTCGAGCTCTTCGTCGTCATGGAGGTAGATGTCAAACGAGTCTTATTTGTTCACCTTGTACTTCATGGACAGCCATTCGGTCGCGTCCGCAACCATCTCCACGCGGTCAAGCTTGGAACGAATAGACTGCGATAAGCTCAGCTCTGGCGGAGCGCATATCTTGGGGGTTGAAATACAAGATGTAATCCCGTTTGTGCGTCCAAATATATGGGACTCCGAACTCGTGGATGAAGAGAAAGCGCAGAGCATGAGACAGCTAGGACCAGGGCTTGGGTATACGGCCCATCAGGAGAGAAGAAGTCCATGGTTTTGCGACTGGACAGTCGTGAAGTCACCCCAAGTGGCTGCATCGTCAATATCCGCTTCTGTGAGGTTTTGATGAAGAGACAGTTGCATTAGGTGAAAGTGAAGACGTGGCGGGTTGCATACGCTCCGGTGTCTTGTGCCCGAATGAGATCGTCGTCTTCTGTGAGCATCCGAGCACGGATTTCTGAAGGCTCGAAGACCTGAAAAATCATCAGTATCATCATTACCATCAAAGATAGGACGAACATCCTGGTATTTCATTTCGGGTTTAGATCGTTCCTCGCATTCCAATTCGTCGTCGCCTTCTAACGCCCAAATCATGCTCATGACCGTCACCGAACCCACCATGGATTTCAGCCCAAGCACTAAAGTAGGCAATTAAGGGACGAAGCAAAAAAAGTGGAGTCTAAACTCACTTAGCATCGATACCAGCAAGCTCTGGTCTGGGGCCCATAGCTCTCCTCCGCTGACGTTCCAGCCTTGCGTCTTTCTTCGCGCTCTTGCTCGTCCATGGCAGCAGCACCTTCTTCGTCCTCGTAGTCAATGAAGTCATCAACATCTTCCTCGTCTTCTCTACCGACCGCCCGTTCATCATCCAAGATATCCTGGACTTGCAGCAGATCGTCGCCATTATCAAGATCATCCTCGGAGGACTCGACAACTTGTTTCCGTCGCGGCCACGGCGAAGACGTATCAGACGATTTCCGAATGAGGTGCCTGTAATTTCCTTCAAAAGCTCCAGGTCGTCTTCTTCCAACGCTCCTTCCCCCTCCTCTGTCTGAGAGTGAATATCACTGTGACAGAGTGAGGACGAGAGCTTACCGCGTCTCCGATGGCGTCTCTTCCGCCGGTTCCTTCTTCTTCGTTGCTCCTCCTCGTCTTTATCTTCCTCATCCTCGTCGACAATGAAACCGTCTCTCATTTGCTTTTCTCCCTCATCATTATCCTCTCCCTCCTTTGAGCTATCATCCTACACACCATCGACTGCCATTTTCGCGTGTGCATCTTCTTCTTCAGAAAGGGAATTCCATATGATCTCGACGTTGTCGGGGAGTCTATCAGAAGGAGCCAAAGGTAGGGACGACATGGTGGTCATTCGTGAACCAGCTCGTTGACGTTGTGCGGAACTGTAACCTCGAGAGGCCCGGAAATTGCCGACGGAGCTCTCGTCTTACTAAGTAAGATCTGGACACATTGAACTAACTTCTCAGACTAGCTTGAAACAAGGTAATCTATAACTCACGAGTCCATCCTATGTATACAATCACAGCGCTAGTGTCTACTGCTGATACTAAAAGTTGGGAATTTGCTGATGTGAAGTTTGGTAGCCTTGAGTGTCGTCAGTAAACATGAGACGGTCATGAGTTTCATTGCCTACCTCGTAAGGCCAAAGGGCAATATTCTTGGGGGTGCCCACATAAGTGGGATTGGCAGGAGGCGACGCCACAAAGTTCCACTGGATTGGGCAAGCCGAGGCTGTGATGGTGTACGGGGGAAGACCAGCGTCAAAGATCGGCGACGGGAGAGCATGCGCAGTAAACGCCGTACGAATCCGATCAACAAGCTTGCGAATCCTCGCTTTCGTGCTCGATGGGCTGACGTACTTTGCACCGTGCCTTGTCAAACAAAGTGAATCATTGGACCACATTTTCTTCACAGTAGAAAAGTAACGCTGACGTTGAATCTCTGGATCGGGCGAATCCGCAATCTTTGAGAGTATCCTTCAAATGCGTTGATTGCATTGTCGTAGTCTCCCGCCTGGTGCAGAGCTGCATGCTTCATTTCGCAGCCCCGTGGTGACGACGGATCAATTGCGACGATCTGATGACAACACGTCAACTCAAAGATTGACCTGCATGGAAAAAGATTGATCTACCTGATTCGCGTCATCAAGTGCTGCTTTCCAGGACCCAGCTGCTATAAACGCCTTGCCCCGCTCAAGAAGAATATCTTGTGGTGATAGAAGGTCAAGGGTTTCTCGCGCGAGGACGATGGTCTGAGGTCACCCAGATCTTCCAAGGCAAGAGTGAACTACAACGAATGTCAACGAACGTGGCTCGTCCAGTCGACCAAGGGAACGTACGCTTCTGCCAATGAAACTACTTGACGTGAATTCCACAAGAGGAGGATCGACAAATTCCGTCAGATTCATCCATGCGTCAGATTCTCGGACACGAGGAGGCCGCTCGAGGAGATTTCGTCTAACAATGCCAATCGAAACACTGATATTAACGCGTGACTACCGAGGCGATCGAGACCATCGAACCCACTTACGTTGTTTTGTGTGCCTCCACGAAAGCCCGCAAGGGTGATCCGATGCCGACGCTCAAAGACGAAATAGCCTTCGCGTGCTGAATTTGCTCAGAAAGAAACTGCAAAACCGCTGCTTGCTGATTGCTGGGTTCGCATGACAACGGATGTAAGTGACAACGCAGAGCCCTCGAGGGGGATGGAACAGGAAAATCATCTCGAGGAACCCGTTCGTCGAGGTAGTTCGGATGCATACGAGGACTAGAGAAGTGGTTCAGCTCCCCAACCAACAGATACCCATAAAAACGAGTCACTACCCACTCAATGAGTCCCCATATGAGTAGACAGAACAAGACGATCCATGTGAGAGTTTGGACAAGTTCGTGTTGAATCCGTCAGGCTGTGAATGGAGAGGTTGAGCGAAGTGAGACGACAGCCGCGGGGAAGGAGTCCTCGATCGGTGCCTTTGCGCCTCCGACGGTCGAGCAAAGTTCCAGTCCGAGACCGTGTTGCCAGTGGCAGGATGGTCGAAGAGATTCGGCGTTGAAGACTGGTAACGTCAAGCGTCTGTCCGGTGGCCGAAGAGGAGCAGTGGGAGATGTCTGTGGGTGGGGCAAACGTCGCGGGGCTGCTCTCCGCAGAAAAGGGGGGCGTCGCCAGCGGTCCCCGGTGAGACGTTAATAGTATGGGAGTTTGTGAGCTCATGCCAGTGATCTCGATACTAGGTCGCTTGGTCCAAGAGGGTCAGCATAAAAGCTATGGTAAACCTTGGGACTGAGCCAGCCAGTCCGTTTGTGAAGATAGTCCTTGCAAGAGCGCGGTGGTGGCGATTTGGTTCCGTAGTTATGTTCCCATTCGCTCGGATGTGCAAGACAAAAGGAAAGTCTGGAAGAACCGAGTTGAGCAATCCGCGCATGCGAGGACAGCGCGAAGTACGTGGACAGGGAGACGCGAAGGCACCTGGGCTGTAATGGTTGTTGTGTGACCATGGGGATGGGTACAGTCATCGTATCGCGAGAGTTTTGAGCAAGACAATAGAGCAGCTCTAATCACATCGACCTATATAAATCAATTTAGCCCCTGAAACCAAACCCCATCACAAGCCGATACACAACAATATCGACAACATAAAGCAATCCATGAAACACGGAAGGAATACTACCAAATCAAAGAGTCCCAACTTGAAGGTATCTAAGTAGCGACAGAAACAGAGTAACTGTTGGTCAAAAGTTCCGCAGAGCCGGTAAAGGGCTCGGTCCCAGACTCGGTACCCTGCAGGTAGAGCGAGGGAGAAACGCCATCGGGATCGATGAGCCAGGCTGACCCGTGCATCAGCACGCGGTTCGACATGATACTCGGCAAAAACAAAGCTCACTGAAGAATTCGTTTAGCATTTATGTTGCCGTCCTGGCTGACGAAGGAGATGGTCTGTTGGGCCCTCCAGAGCTCTTGCCCTTGCCCTTCTTCCCTCTTCGCCAACGTCTGGGCTTTCGCTTGCCCAGCACTGTATCAATAACGTCACCTTCCCGTTCGCTCTCCTCGACGTCGTCGACGAGAGGTACCCCATGTGAGCGACAGCACACGCGGGACAACCAGACGGTCCGCCACGTAAAGGAAACCGTCGTGCTTGACGCGTCTAGGCACAGAGCCAAGAAGGGAGAACGATTTCCTGCAGTACGGATCAGCAGGTCATCTGTCTCCCAGTTCAAAACACGCTCACACAATACGCAGAACGGTGGTAGGGCACAGCAATGACTGTCGACGCCATACGACACATTCCCCACTCTTACTCTCAAAACCGTACCCAAGGCGCTACACAAACCAGGGGCCTCATCGTCTGCCGCCGATGTACACACTCTCGAAGCAGTGTATTTTCTTGGTTGCTCTGCGATGCGCCCGGTGCCGAGTACATGCGACAAGCTCGTGAAAACGGGCAGACCTCTGACCGTCGGCTTTGTGAGCGTAACGGAACGAAAAAGTCTCGTAGACTGGTTGAAAGGCAAGGTTACTGATTTAGA
Source organism: Tylopilus rubrobrunneus (assembly GCA_038091235.1). Classification (NCBI taxonomy): domain Eukaryota; kingdom Fungi; phylum Basidiomycota; class Agaricomycetes; order Boletales; family Boletaceae; genus Tylopilus; species Tylopilus rubrobrunneus. Next base: position 4,073 of record JBBPOC010000025.1, on the reverse strand, counting down.
GCGGATAAAACCCTTAATGAGCAGTGAGTATATCCCCCTCCTATCATGCGTAAATTTCTCTCGTTGATGCTCTTGCTGCTTCCTGTCGACAGTGCCGACGACACCACCTCCCCACAGTGCTCCGCATGCTCGCCAACGTGCTCTCTTGGCGCGGGGGGTGGTCCTGTTCGCGCGCGAAGGCGTGACGAAGCTGCTCGTGGACGCGCTGTTGCACGACGACGCGACCGTGCGGGCGGCGGCGGCCAGTTTGGGCTTCAACGTCGCTGCGCACCTGCAGCGGCTGCGGGTCGACAACGTCAAGGCACGGGACGACGGCAGGAGCGCGGAGGAGAACGAGGAGTGTGAGCAGGAGATCGTGGTGGTGGTTTTGAACGAGGTCGAGCGGGAGACGAGCAGTGAGGAGACAGGTGAGTGGGTGTGGCTCGTCAAAGTTGTGCGCGTTCTGAACCGCTCATAAATCTGGACGAGCGACTGTTGGCGTCGGTCGAGTCATGCCCCATGCCTTGTCCTATGTAACCTCGTTATATTGCCAGTCATCTCCGTCCATTAGATGTACAACCATCACGGGGTGATGTGACTCGTGATCATGAGCTCCTCGTTCGACGCATACCTTCTCGCGAACCACTCCGTGTTTACTAAGATGACGCGACAGTCCTACGGTGCGCATGTCAGAAGACGAGCGACGACGAACCATGGCGGGCACTCACGATCGCCGGCAACGACGATATCGTCCAGCTTGGAAGTCGACATGTCAGTCCCCGTCGTCCGTGCGCGTGAAACGCACGTACTAGAACATGGCTATCGCCCGCTGATCCCGGACCCCAGAGACGGCCAGACTGACCCCGCACAAAATTGGGGGGCGACGTTCATACACGGCGTATCCAACGAAGAAGGGGGCAGACTCACAAAAGACACGGTAGAGTACCCGTACAACAGCTCCAGTACAAAGGAACAGTCGTGCTCAAAGCGTTGACGATGCCAAGGTGGAAGCAACACTAGTGTCCAGAGGGATGTGAGCGAGCGGCGTCGCGATGTTGTCCACGTCGACGAAGGTGCAAGAGGCAGAAGCGGCGAAGTCATCGTCGTGGCGACGGGAAAGAGCATCCGCAGCACCATTGTCTTCACCCTTGGTGTATCGGAGGTCAAGGTCGAACTGGGACATGTACTCCGACCAGCGAGCCCGGCGGCGAGAGAGATGCCTGTTGAGTGTCGAGCTAGCTGGAAGGAGTGAACTACGGAATGTTAGCTATCCGTAGTTCTGTCGGACTAGCATAGGTAGTGGCTCGCCGTGAGAAAACGAGATTGAGGTGTCCGAATACTAAGCAGCACGTGTAGTAGCTAGTAGGTACGTGATTATATAGGATCGTAAGTGTATCGTACCGAATCATCTAACAGTGCCGCTGTGTCTGGAAGTTCTTGAGTGTCCGGTGGTCAGTGTACACGGTCACCGGTTGCCAAGCAGCCCGATGCGCCATTTCTTCAGGGCGCGGATGATCGCCAGAAGTTCCTTTTCATGCACAGGGTAACTACTCAGTTGAGCATCGCGAAGCGGGGCAGAATCAAAGGCAACCGGCCAAGCGGATTTCCTGTCAGGATCCCAGGAGAGCACTCCACCTGTTCGAAATCAGAAGCATCTGTCGTGAGGAAGATCAAGTTCTCACCCGGGTTGTCATGGTGGTGAGGCAGACGGGGGTGGTGACCAGCTTCTTAATACCATCGAAGGCAGACTGATGCGAGGCGGTCCAGGGAAGGAAGGCGAGTTCAGCGGCTTTCATGGTAAGCGGATGAGGAACAGCAATGAATTTCGCCAAATCCGGGAGTCACGGTCCGCCAAATACCGCACGAGGCCCAGGAAGCGGCATACTTGGCCTGCATTCCGTGGGCGAGGCCAATCCAGAATTCGCGCTACCTTCCCAGGGTCAATGTTTCAACTTCGAGCTCGCGCATGGAGATATGGTGAACCTCGTCAACTGAAGGAGTCACAGGGACGCGAGGTACAGGCTCGGAGCGTGGAGGACGTAGGAGTTCGTAATTGGAGTCTTTGGCAATACAGGGTGGTCTACGACAATCTTGTTTCGATGTAAAAATGGGAAACCAAGGATGATGGGTTTACACAGGGAAGGGGCGACAACAGCGCGAACGGACAAGCTTTGGAAATGAAAATTTAAGGAGGAAAGAGGCCGATTAACAAAGGGATCAAGACGGCAACGTTGTAAGGAAGTGGACGAGGATAAGGCAGTCCCAACGTCAAGAGGGCGAGATAACGTAGCCCAAGGTTCTTCACAAGAGATTCTTCAATCATCACTAAAGAGGAACCGTGGTCAATAAGCGCATCAACAGTAAGAAACTTTGTGGTCGCAGGACCATCCGCAACGCATGTCCAGATCAGATGAGAGCTAGATAGGCGATGTCAGAGCGGTAAGGTTGGAATGTGGAAAGCCTACGCCTTATAGGGATACTGTTTTCCATCTCGCATCTCGTCCCAGGGTCTCCTTGACGCTCTGCAGTAAACCAGGAAGCAACGGGGGTGAGGCGGTGATAAGAAGAATTCGCTTGGAAGAGCTTTTGACAGCGCGAATGGGGTGCGACTCGAACATGCAGCGACCCGGGTTCTTCGGCCCTGCCCGTAGGTTACCATGACGGCGCGAGTCGCTCCTTGGACGATGGTGCTACTGGGCTCCATTCATAAGGACGAGCATATAGGTACAAAGTCAGATAGGCTCACCGACCTTGATACCGTTTCTCCTAGCAACTCTTCTTACTGCTGTCCGAACCAGAGAAGATGCTCAACGACCTCCGAGTATGTTTGCCAAGTCCGCGAAAGGCGTTTGGTCACACCTTACCAAGTACTTAACACGCCGGTATGAAGCCAGAGACAAGTTTGCGCACAGGCCCTTAGACGCGTGTTGACCAAGAGAGTTCGGGTGCCAAATCTGACGGTCATCAACCGCAGTTTTATATGGCTTTCCATCGGGCAAGGGGCGGACAGTGTTCGCAAGAGTACTACTGGCAACTCATGAACGACGAGTATTAACAAATTTCAGCAAAAGTGCTATAATCCTGGTAACAAGTACGGGCCAGTCGCGATTGGGACCTTCAAAAGTGTTTGAAACGCAGTATCAACGTCCAAACTCGGTAACCTATGCCTCGAAGTTGCGATGGAAAATGTCTTGCCGATCAAGGCGATAGTGCACTCTTGCGCCAAATTCCAATTTTCTTCGTGGCCTTTACCAGCTTCGAAGGACTCCCGGACAATTTCAGTATATAGAAAGTCCTTCTTTTCCTTCCTGCACCGAGGGGCATCCATTGTCAGCCATTTGTCCAAAGGCCGACCGCGCGTTAACTTGCGAAGCCTGCCGCTGTCATATCGAAGGCTGATCCAGATCAGGACCCAAATGAACGACTCCGCTTCATGTTCGTACGTGTGTCTTATTGCACCGAGAAGTCCCCTGTCTTCAAGCAGTGCCATCGCCATGAACGGGACCGTGCCAGTGCGATCGATGCCAGTAGCAGTGTCTTGGGTTGATGCCAAGTCGAAGTCGTTAAGAACACCGACGATCTTCCCCTCCTTGTCTATACGGTACATCAGATTTGACGGGCTGATGTCCCGGTGATACACCTCATTTTTCCAGAGGGCTTGGTGACCTTAGCATAAGACTGAACAAGCCGATCCAACCGTAGCAACGAATATCACTCACACATGACCGTCGCCCACCACGCGCGCAAAAATTCCTCCCCAACGAGTTCGGTGATTGGTCTCAGTCTTCGGAAGATGATCATATATAAAACGCGGGCTCCTTCGACGTTGAGGCCGAGACGCTCCCGAATCTTCGCAGTGGAAGTGTCCTCGAATATCTTGTACCACAACATCTCTGGAACGTGTCCTTTGACGTCATCGTTGTCTTCTGCGATCTCGTACACTCTCTGCAAGATTTCGGGCTCGCCTGTGCGCGTAACCTCTGCCCAGAACACCTTGACGACCAGATCGTCCTCCTGGTCGGTGAGATTCTTGCTCTTAACAGAGAACACGTTGGTGGCCCGACCATTCAAACCAAAGTGCGAAACCCGTTCCT